>RJWM01007665.1:0-76828 GCA_004363535.1 Dasyprocta punctata | reverse complement strand
AAAAAAAACTACCTCCTCCTTAGTCTGAATTTTAATCAGAATGAGGAAGAGAATTGTGCTTTGACAATAAAGATGCTTTTTTGTAGCTTTTACTGTTTTTTCTTTGTTCTGTAAAATGGAGGGCAAAAGAATTTTCAGGGTCTTAGGCCACTGATTTTTTTGTTTGTTTGTTTTCTTTTCTTTCTTTCTTTCTTTTTTTTTTTTTTTTTTTTTTTTTTTTTTTTTTTTTTTTTTTTTTTTTTTTTTTTTTTTTTTTTTGTTATGGGGAATCGAACTCACAACCTCGCACTTGCCAGGCAAGCGCTTGTGCCACTGAGCTAAATCCCTGGCCTCGTTTTTGTTTTTTTGAGACAGGATCTTGCTATGTAGTTCAGGCTGGCCTGGACTCAGTAGGTAGCCCAGGCTGTCCTTGACCTCATGGCAGTCCTCCTGCCTCAGCCTCTCAGAGTGCTGGGATTACAGGTGTGCACCACCACACCCAGCCAGTCATTGATTGTGACTGTGGTCATTGCAGGAATAAAGTATAATGCTGTGAACCTGAATTTAAATACTTGATGAACTTCTCATTGTTGCTAATTCTAGAGTAGCCCTGTTACATCCATGAATTTTTACAGGTAAAGTATGAAGGAAGATCCCATTCAGAGTGGCAGGGGCCAGGGTTTTATTAAGACATGACCATTGACAGGTCAGGATGCAGTGGTGCATGCCTGTAGTCTCAGCTGCTCAGAAGCCTGAGGCAGGTGGATTGTGAGCCCTGAAGTTCAGAGCTACCTTGGGCAACAAGTGAGACCTCATCTCAAAAATAAAAAACAGAGCCAGGCATGATGACACATACTTCTAATCCCAGGTAGCTGAGGGACTGAAGTAGGAAGATCAGATGTTCAAGGCCAATCTGCCAATTTGGCAAAACTGTCTCAAACTAAAAAAGGATAGAGTATAGCTTAGTGTTAGAGAGCTTGCCTAGTGTGCGTGCACCAGGCCCTGAGTTCATTAGCCAGCACTGCAATAACAACAACAAAAGATGGTGAATCAAAAATGGAAAACAAAGCCGGGCGTGGTGGCACACACCTTTAATCCCAGCACTGGGGAGGCGGAGGCAGGAGGATCATTGTGAGTTCAAGATCCGCCTGGGCTACAAAATGAGTTCAGTGCCAACCTGAACTGCATAGTGAGACCCTGTCTCAGAAAATAGGGCTGGGGATTTAGCTCAGTGGTGTAAGCACCTGCCTGGTAGGCACGAGGTTGTGAGTTCAGTCCCTGGTACAAAAAAAAAAAAAAAAGGAAAACAAAACAAAACAGTTCAGGATCTGTGAGAAATTTTCAGTGATAAGTATATAGCCCCTCAAAAGCGGGAAACAGAAAAACTTCTAAGTAACTCCTTGCCCCTTCAGTACTGGGGGTTGAAACTAGGGCATTTGCACTGAGCTACATCGCCAGCTGTCTTTTACTTGTTGATTTTTAAAATTTTATTTATTTGTTTGTTTGTTTATAGTGTTTTTAAGACAAAAATCTCACTGTGTAGCCCAGATTGGCCTTGGATTCCCTGTGATCCTCCTGCCTCACCCTCCCAAGTGCTGGGATTACAGGTGTGCACCGCCATACCTGGCTCAGTTTTTATTTTTTTACGAGTAGGAAAAGTTCATTGGGGAATAGAAATAGCTCCTGAGAGATAGGAATAGCTTCTGAGTGGGTTGCTACCGAGGCCCTTTCTCAAGGGTAATTTATATAGCAAAGTCACAGTGTGGGTACAACGTGATCAAACTATCATCAACCTATGGGATTGTAAGTATTGTCACTTAGCCAATATTGATCCAGTGAGGAAGTGAGACATGGAGCAAGGATATATGGGCAGCATCATTAACCTTTGCTTATCTACCTGGCCTGAACACTCCCCTGGAGGTAGTTGAAATTACCTTTAACAGTCTGTCCCTTTAGAGGGAACAGTTATATGTGACTATCAAAACAGCAGTTTTAGCTATCAACTATAGCTATCAAAACAACAATCAGAAAACCAACAATCAAAGAACCTGAATGAGGGTCTCATGAGAAATGTCTGCCCGGGTACCAGGTTGGCCACAACCTTCATGTGTGCCTTCCTGGATGAGCATGAATTCTGATGCCCTTCTTGCCCAAAATGGGGGTTATGTACCCAAATTTTTTATTTTGAGACGGCGTCTCAGTCTTACCAAGCTGCCCAGCCTTGCTTTAAACTCACGATCCTCCTGCTTCAACCTCCCAAAGTGCTGGAATTACAGACATGTGCCACCACACCCAGCTAATTCTTAATTAGAAGGATAGGGGCTTGGTAGCATCTGCAGACCTCAAATTATTGTGTGACATCCTGCATTGCTGTGTTAGGACTGTTCATAGTTGTACAACTTGGTGATTCCTGAGATTTTCTATTAATATGTAGGTGATTTGAGTTTTTTCCAAGATGAAATCTAGTAACAAACTCCCTGCGTTCTCTAGCACTGTTGAGTTGGGTGTGTCCTTTCCTGGGTCAGCTCACAGAAACACCCATGGTGGGAAGGTTGGGCTGATGAAAATGGGGTGACTATGGGGAGGTGAGGGCCTGAGGAAGAAGCTAATGGAAATGTTCTGTGGCCACCAGATGTAAGTCACATCTCAGTCCCACGGATTTTTCCTCCTCTTCCAAGACTCACTGGGCCTTGGTGGTGACACTGTAGAAACAGGAGGGACTTTGTCTGAGGACTCTTGTAAACATCAGCACCTCGGCAGAGCTGGACTTGTGGGGTACTTAATGCAGCTGGGCTGAGTGGACAGGAAATGGAGTTTATGATTTAGTCCTGTTCTTCCATATGGACTAGCTGCAGGGGTATTGGGTACACTGAGAGCAGCCCTATGTGTTTTCTCTTCTCTTAGATCAGGAAAGAGTCCGTAGACCATGATTTTTGAATTTTTCACTCCAGTAATATAATTTAGAGGTTTTTCTGGAGTTTAAAGTTGTTCTAAGCCAGGTATGGTGGCAAATGTCTGTAACCCCAGCACTCAGGAGGCTGAGGCAGGAGGATCGCCATGAGTTCAAGGCCAGCCTTGGCTACATAGTGAGACTGTCTCAAAAAATAAAATTAAATTAAAGAAATAAAGTTCTTCTAATTTTTTTTTTTTTTTTTTTTTGCACCTGGGATTAAACTCACAACCTCGCGCCTGCCAGGGCAGGCGCTTAAGCCACTGAGCCAAATTCCCAGCCCTAGTTTTTTTTGAGGCAGGGTTGCACTATGTAGCTCAGGCCGGCCTTGCGCTTGTGTTGTTAGCCAAGCCGGCCTCGAACTCTTGGTGCTCCTCCTACTTCAGCCTCCGGAGTGCTGGGATTAAAGGCCTGTGCCACCACACCCGGCTAAATTCTTCTGATTTAAAAAATTTTTTTCTTTTTTGCAGCACTGGGGATTGAACTCACAACCTCACACCTGTCAGACAGGCGCTTAAGTCACTGAGCCAAACTCCCGGCCCTAGTTTTTTGAGGCCGGGTCGCACTGTGTAGCTCAGGCCAGCCTTGCCACTTGCATTGTAGCCCAAGCTGGCCTTGAACTCACAATGCTCCTCCTACCTCAGCCTCCCAAGTGCTGGGATTAAAGGTGTGCGCCACCATGCCCAGCTTAATTTTTAAATATTTGAACACTTTTGAATGGAAAAGAAGAGTTGAGAAAATGAATTAATTTGTTATGCACCACCTCATCGAATAGTTAATGTTTTGTAATATCTGCTTTATCTCCATGCATGTACATTTTATCTTTCTCTGAATCCTTTGACAGTACATTGCCAACCCTATCCTCCAAATACTTTAACATGCCTCTCAGCATAAAAATAAGACAATAAGTTTGGTTATTTGGTTTTGGCCTCATCCTTGGGGTCCTGTGGTGAATGAGGTCTGGGGTCCTAGGGGAGCAGCCATGTAAAAGACAGGCCTTAGTCAAGAGCAGCTAGCCAGGCGTGGTGGCTCACACCTTTAATTCCAGCACTCGGGAGGCTGGGGTAGGAGGAGCATTGTGAGTTCAAGGCCGGCTTGGGCTACAACACGAGCCAAGTGCAATGCCGGCCTGAGCTACATAGTGCGACCCTGCCTCAAAAAACTAGGGCTGGGAGTTTGGCTCAGTGGCTTAAGCGCCTGTCTGGCAGGTGTGAGGCTGTGAGTTTGATCCCCAGTGCCGCAAAAAAAAAAAAAAGAGCAGCTGGGCTGGCTGAGAACAATCACTCCTGCATTAGACCTGCTTTCTTATTTCTAGCTGCAGCTTAGAATTTAAAAAATTATTTGGTGTAGTAGTTCAGTTCATAAAAAGTAATAAAGGTAGATCAGCCTGCCCATTCTCCCACCATCCAGGTTACACTCTGAAACAGGGCCCTGTGAAGCACCATGTCCTCCTTCCTCTCCCACCTGGAACCCCACTGGCCTTGGTATGGAATAGTCTTGGGTGCCCCGGTGTCCATAACCATGGACAGTACCGAACATGTTCCACATATATTAAAACTGTCTATAAATACTATATTTTCTTATTCCCATCTGTAAACAGGGATTTTAACTGCCTCATACACTCATTCAGTGAGAATAACGTATGTGTAAATACCTGCTTCCATAGAGGCAGGAAGCAGAGATTTAGTACTGTATTTTATTTCATGTCTGGTAGATGTCAAAAAGGTACCAGTGGGCAAATAGACTGGCAGGGAAACAGCTGAATTCCTGTAGCAGTTTTCTTACAGTACTAGAACTGGCCAGCAGGGACAGCTCTGCCCTCAAGAGAATCATGTCCTTAATTTAGGACAGGAGGAAGTCTCAGAGTCTCCAGGTGACCCCTCCTCTAGCTCTGTCTGTAAGGAACTGTGGCTCAGAGACTTGCAGCTACTTCCCTGGTGGCTCAGGCTGTGCTATAGGGACATAGGACTGACCTTCACTGCAGTTCTTTTACCACTGCCTCCCTCAGCCCAGGCACAACTCCGTGACTGTACTGCTTGAGAGCTGCTGCCCTTAGCTTTGAGAAGTCCCTGTGTGGAAGAGCTGGAGATATGGAACTTAAAAATAAGGCAAAAAAACAAAAAATAAGACCAGACTCCTGGACTAGAAGCAATCCTGGGGTGGTGACTCAGAGGCTCCTTGGTGTTATAGGAAGCTTTCTGCTAGTCTTGCTCCACATAACAGCAGTTTTTCTTTATTCTGTACCCTCCTTGGTCCCTGGGCAAGACCCTTTAGGAGTGCTGAGGAGCTCTTCATGGGTCATGGAGCATCCTACAATTTGTGTGGCCCAGTGGGGCTGCCAAGAAGCATTCCTGAGCAGGAGAAGGGAACTGGACAGGGCTAGGAGACTCATATAGAGAGAAACCTAAGGGCACATCATTCTTGCCTGGGCTCCCTGCTTGGGCTGCTTGGACTTTGGGGATGACCTGCCTGTGGCTTCTTGGGTAGCCTGAGATACCAGTCCTCACTAGTGTTCCTCGAAGGGCCTCAGCTTCTCCCAGCATATGAGCATTATCTGAGGGCACCTGCTACCCCTGTGTACCTCAGCTGTTTCTATGCGCTAGTGCAGGGCATCTGTCTGGGGTAGTGAGTACTTGAAATTTTCCCAGTAGTGAGATCTCTGCTTCCATTTTTAGGTGCTGATGGCCAAAGTGGCCTTGGAGCCTGCAGAGCCTCCCAGTGGCACTAGGTGGCAGGGGAATTCCATATGGGTGGGAGTGGAAATTAAGGGTTCGCTGGCCTGAGGGAACTTTTTTCAAAGTGGGAAAATAAACTTACCACAGGACTTTTGTGGGTTTTTTCCCCCAGAAATCCATTTGTTCAATGTTATTTGAAATCTGGAAGGCATTTCCCTACTGAAAAAATGTGTGATGGGGGCTGATCTCAGTGCAAACAGTGGTGGGCTGGTTTATGGATTTTCTAAGCACCAGAGGCTTAGAAATGACTGAAAGGGGACCCTGGTGGCTATTCTGCAGGGCAGAATGTCAGAGCTTGAGATTCCTCAGCATGTGGAAGGCAAAGTGTATATAGAACCAGGGCTTTTGATCCGCAGACCTCCTCTTCCCTGTGTGATTTGAGCTGGGTGCCATACTGTATCGAAGGGAACCTAAGAGGCTTAGTCTGCAACTGTTGGAGGCTTCAGGGAATCAAAGTAGTTTCCTGGGATCTTCCCAGTTGTGGAATTTGGCAGTGCTGGGATTCTATATCAACATCTTTCTGTGTTTAATTCCTTTTTATCCCATCTCATGTGGTATTTGCCAAGAGCTCTGAGGTGAGAAGGGATCTGCAGTCTCACTAGAGCTCAGAGAAGGCAGGGGATGGTTAGTGGTGTCTGCTGTGGGCACAGGCCAAGAGAACATGGTGAACAGCTTATGTGTAAGGTATTTGCCAGCCCTGTACCAAAACCTGAGGAACTGTAATAGGTTCACTCTGCCTCTCCATTCCCACAGGTACATTGTAGGTATAAAATGTCATGGAAGTTGCTCAGACAGGCCTTGATGTATGTACTCCCCACTGCTATAGCCCTGTTTGTAGCTTATCACATAGCATTTGCTTGGATTAGACCCATGTGAGGAGGACATGTGTGTGCTGCACCTCATCACTGGGGTCCTCTTCCAGGCTGCCTTGGCCACTTGGCCCATCTCTTCACAAAGCCTTATAGGAGCTCTCATATTTCAAATATTGGTTGTTTTAGAAGGAAATACTTAGTGGTCAGAAGGAGCTAGAGTAGTATTGTGGTTTAGTAGTTCAGGAAGAAAAGCCTTCAATAAGCAATAGTCAGAGGCCATGTGACTATTGATAAGGTGGCTACATAGACATGAATGAGACAGTGATACCCGTAGAGTTTATTACCCTTCCTCTAGAAAACGTTAAGTGGGTCCATTCTGTCTGTGAGTTTGCTGAGTGCCTGCTGGGCATGTGCCTAGCCACCCTATGGGTGTTGACTCAGCAGACTAGGGTCCTGTAATCCTGGGAGGTAGAAAGACATCGCACACGGTGGTCCCCCCCGCCCCCTGAGATCCAACTCACAACCTCGTGCCTGCCAGGCAGACACTGAAGCCACTGAGCCAAACTCCTGGCCCTGTTTTTGTTTTTGTTTTTTTTTTTTTGTTTTGCTTTTTTGTTTTTTTGGGTTTTTTTTGAGGCAGGATCGAAGTAGTTCAGGTGGGCCTTGCTCACATTGTAGTTCGAGCCAGCCTCAAACTCACAATGCTCCACCTACCTCAGCCTCCCAAGTGCTGGGATCCCGCACGGTTTTCATCAGCCCTGTACTAGGCCTAACTAACTGACTGTGTCTCTCTTTTTTTTCTTTTTTCATTTTAAACAAGTTTATTTAAACAAGACACTTTGATGAATATGATCATTATATCTAAAATGTATGAATAAAATGATTGAAGAAGAAAATAAGATACTTGACTTAAAGGGAAAACTAGGATTTTTTTGTTTTTTTAGAGTGATTTACTCCTAAAGACAGATTGCCCTACATGTAATAGCTATATACAAAAAAGTTATAAAATTGTCCTTGGTTTTACAATGATAAATGAAAAACATTAAAATTCTCAAACAAGGTATGCAAGGATTTTTATAGTCTTTTCTATTAAAACAGTAAGAACAGAATAATTTATAAAAATATAATTGATGAGCATGCCCCTAGTGGGAAAAGGGAATTATTTTCACAAAAATCAGTATTTCCTCATGTCATCTCCATTTGATGTCAATCAAAACATACCAGCCATTCAGAAAAGAAATGCAGTATGTTTATGCACATGCACTAGGTCCTTTATGTACAATAAAGAAATAGGGAAGGGGTAAATGAAATTACACTATGAGAAAACTATACTGTCATAGTCAGAATGTGGTGGGACCAAATTGCAGTGTTCTAATTGAGAGTGTATTCTAGGTGTATAAGAACAGAGTAAAAAATGCTAAGTTTCTACTTAGTAGAGTTGTTGCAGTTCCCTCTTTGGTAGACACCTCTCTGCTGCTGGAACACATCAATTATGTCTTTGTCCTCTATTTCCAGTTGTGCAGGTGTGTCTGTTTCATTGATTGGCTGTCCATCAAACTGGAATCTCATCTACCTCATTGACAAACGCTGCTGTTCACAATAGGCTTTCATTAGTTTACTAAGTGGTGTGTGCCTCTTACCCTAAACTGCACCACAGTACCATCCTGCTCCACCACCGTCAAATTAATATAACCATTGTTCTCAGTCTTGACTCCTTGACTCCTTCCTTGGGCTTTTTGTGAGGCCACAGGGAGCCCCCAGTCTTCTCAGCTGCTGCTTCACAAAAGAGGTACCAGGTCTGCCCCAGTGGAGCACATAAGCCACTCCAGGAGTGGTGGAAGGAGGAGGTGACAGTGGTGAATGAGGGAGTGGGTACGTCTGTCTCTCTCTTTTTTTTTTAATTGGAAATTGCACTCAAGACCTTGTGCTTGCCAGGCAGGCTGTTTTGTTTTGTTTTGAGACAGGGTCTCACTGTGTAGTTCAGGCTGGTACTGAACTCACAAGGTAGCACAGGCTGACCTCAAACTCATGGTGATTCTGCTTCAGCTGCCGCAGTCCAGGGATCCCAGGTGTGCGCCACCACAGTTTTTCTGAGCTGCAGTTAGAACCTGTTTAACACTGCCCTACAGTGCTTTGTTCGCTGCTCTACATCTCTTTTTGGGTCTGAGCCTTTTGTCTGTTACAGTATACCAGCCTGGAGGACGGGGGAGAGGGTCGGAGCAGCCTTGCGTCTTCAGGGTCGGCTGTGGGAGAAGCAAGTACTTTCACATCTGAGGAGCTTCAGAATTAGACAGGTTGTTCGAGGTGACTTTTCGCTTAGTCCAGTGAAGCCCGCCCTCAGTGAAGTCAGCAGCACGTGGGACCTCTGACTAACTGGAAGTGTGAGGGAGGCAGTAGCTTCCGAGGCCGTTCAGGGGCTGAGGACGGGGTCCCCCAGCCTTAGGAGGCAGCCTCTGGGGGGCGGCGGCCCGCCCTGCTCTGCTGAAGCTTGTGGGACAGCGCCCTTCGTGGGGCGGGGCGTTGCGCTGACCTGACTGGGTAGGGCTGGGCTCCAGCCCGCCTATTTCCCTTCTTCCCCGAGTGGCTCCTCCTCTTAAAGGAGCCCTTGGGCGCCCTAGTCCTGGCTGGAGCTCACAAGGAGCTGTGGCTTTAACTGCTTCAACGGTGTCTGGTGTCACGCCTCCTGCCTCCTGCCCCCGCCCCCACAGCCCTAGTGGCTGGAACCGGAGCCCCCACCACCCTGAGCTTTTGGGAGCCTGAGCCGGACCGCGTTGGAGGCCAGAATCCGGAAGCCAGCCGGACTAGGACCCTTCTGCCAGAGAGTGAATCCGCAAAAGCCACAGGTGACTTACAGAGGCAGGCAGTTTCTCAGGGAGGTGCCCTGCCCTGCCCTGCGCTAGCCAGCTGGGGGACTGCTTTTGATTCTGGTGGGAGTGCCCTTCTAGCACTTTCCTGGCTGCCGGTTGGCTCATTGGCAGCTAGGAATGATGGGGCCCCCTGGGCCTGAGGAACCTGTTTGGATCATGTTGATCAAGTTGTGGCCTTCTGTCCCGTGTCGGATCACAGGGTCCGGTCTGCATGAGCTCACTTCCTCCACATTCTGTAACATCCCCTTGCTTGCAGTGGCGGTGGTGGGAAGTGAGGCAAATACCGGGAAGTGCTGTCCTCGCACAGCCTGCTGCCCAGGGCTCCCTAGTATGCATTTCCTCAGTGCTGCTTCAAGGTCTTAGGGACCTATCACTACAGAGACAGGGAAGTAGCCTGTCTGTCAGGAGGCCCATCGGCATCCAGACTTGTCTCCCTCCATGTCACCACCTGAGGGCTGGAGTGTAGGTGGCACACAGCTTCTTTGTAGTGTTCCCTACAGGTGCCAGAGCTTCCTTTTCTTTGGGAGATGAGAAGGACTCAGGAGAGCCCCAACCTGGGCCACTGATTTGATGATGGGCACTTGTGAGTCCTTCTCTGTGGCCCCTTACCCACAAGGTCCCAAGATGGCTCAACCATTTTGCCAAGGGAGAGTTCATTTTCTGGTCCCCTCTTTGTAAAGTTTTATCTATTCCTAGCCCTGGGAACATGAGGGAGGAGGGGTTGGTCCCCTCTGGGCACACTTGCTGGGTGGCCCTGGCTTGGGGGAGCTGGGGAGGAAGTGGTCCTAGCCCACCAGAGTGAGGTGAGAGAGTGTGTGGACAGTGGCAGTAGACATTTGATCCAGGGCACCAGAAGCTTGTGCCTAAGCTTCAGGAGGGGTGAGACTGGAACTCAGGAAGATTTGTAGTAGGTGGCAGGAGTCAAATCTTGGGATATCTCTGACTGGACATGCAGAACTGCAAGGTTCTGTGTGGTCAGGGAGAGCTTTGAGGGGTGGGATATGACCTGGCAGTATTGTTCCTCTCACTGCCAGCTATTCCATCTTTGGCCTCAAACTGGAATCCACCCTTGTCAGAGCTAACCAGGTCACGAACAGAGCCTGTGTACCTCACCCCACCCCCCGCACACTGCCCACACCTCCCAATGCCGACATGCTCTCACCCATGCCAGTCTAGGCCATAGTCATGGTCAGCTGGCCTGGCCCATTCACTCAGCTCTAGTTAGAATGCTCCATTCCACTGTGGGAATCCCAGTGGGGGACGATGGGGACAATGCTGTGCTGTTGTGATATGAGCCACCAGAGTAGCATGTCCTGAGAGCCATTCTCATCCACATGTGGTCATATCAACCGTTGCTTCCTACTTATAGGAGCAGTGCTGCGCCTGTGGTTTGGGCAACCCTTCCAGAACTCACTCCTAAGCCCTTAGTTTTCCTCTTCTTAGAGTTAGGAAAGCTCTGCCCTTCCAGAGTGTGGATTTGCTTTTCTGGAAAGTAAGATGAGGAGACACTGGGAACTGAGGTGGAAATGAAGGTTTCTGGGCAGCTTTGGTCTGACCATCAAGGGAAGTGAGCAGGAGAAATTTCCCTGATGAAGAAACTGAGACCCAGAGAGCACCTGTGACTTGCTAAGCCTTTCCGGGGTGAAGGAGGGACAGGGGTAAAGCAGGGCAGCCAGAAATCATTGCCCCCCACAAAGCTGAGTTCTGTGTTCCAGGTGATTGGCCCCAAGGTCATGGGTAGCTTTAAAGGCCTGCTGGTCACAGAAACTCACCTTCTCAGAATGTGTTTGGTTCTCCAAAGGGAAAGAAGATGTCAGCATCCCCACTGCACTCAACCTCAGGCCCCCCTTCTTCGCATGTTCCTCATTCAGGCCTGAGTACTCAGGGATAAAGTGGGGTAAAATCTCTGGCTTTGAGTCCAAGGGCTGTTACAGGTAACTGGCAAGTGGCCTCTGTATGGCGAGGCTGGAAGCACTACCGGCCAAGAAGCAGCTCTGCCTGGGAGGTGAAGCAGACTGCAGGGGTGCCTTTCCTGCCTTCTGCAGCTCTGGGCTGCTGCCCAGTCTTCAGGACCTGTGGATGGTGTTTAGGGGGAACTGTGTTCTCAGTGTCCCATTTTAGAAGAGAATAGTAATAATGACAAGGACTCGTGCCTGTCCCTGCCTTCCCTGTGGGCAGGTACAGTCGGGCGACCCAGCTCCTCAGGACAGTTCTTACCATCTCTCTTGGAAAGACCTTGAGCTTCCTCTATACAGGTAGGAGGAGTCCTGGCCTTTGTATCCTGGTGGCCATCTAGCCTGCCAGATCCCTGACACCAAAGGCCTCTGGCCTTCAGCAGGGCCTAACCTGGACAGGCAGGACCATGGGAGAATGAAAAGCCAGAGTTCCCACAGGCATCTCCTTTGAGAACCTGTGTTTTGGCCAAGCTGGTTTTGTGGGCCCCTGCCTGACACATCCAGTGCTGTTGTAGTTAGTGTTCCACATGGCAGGACTGTGAAGAAAACTTGGTGGAGGCTGGGGGTCACAGGGTTCCCTCCTCCCCTCCCACTCCAAGAATGCTGATGTGACTTCAGCTCCTCTGCTCCCAGCCTGTGCATTTTAGAGCAGAGAGAGAGCCTCCTTTTGTGGAGCCAGGCACCAGGCTCACCCTGACCACTCAGTATCCCCTGGGGCAGTTTCCCTGGCCACTGGGGAGCCTGGGGAGCCAGGGAAGGTAGTTGTGAGCTCCATACATAGGCAGAAAGGAATAACCCTGACTATTGCAGATCATGTGTGGATAGAGTGATGTCGAAGGTGAGGCCTCTTGCTCCATCACAGTGTGTTAGCAGGACCAGCTGGTCCTTCTATGATCCAGTCTCTGCCTTAGCTAGCAGCTCTTGGGGCCCACATTTCTTCATCCAAAGATAGTGACAAGTACCTGCTCCATTCCCGGACTCTTTTTAAATTGGAGGCCAGGTGGAGTGGGCTCACAGTCAGTATATATCAGCAGCCCGCATCTTTCCTCCTCACCTTGTGTCAGCCCACCTCACCCTGCCACCCTTCGCCACCTTGACTGCCATGGACTGAGACAGCAACAGCTGTGGAATATTTGCTCTTCTACCCCCGTTATCTATGCAGTGGGAAGACCTTGTCCAGGCAGGGTGGTTCCTGCAGATAGATAGCCAGGGAGGAGCTAGCCAAAGTGCTTTTCTGAAGCAGAGATGAAAAGAGCAGAATGGTGTGGCCTCTTCCCAGGGCCAGGCTGGATTTTCCTGAGGCCACCCAGCTGCACAGCTTCTGAGAAGGCCAAAATGGGGTCAGAGCTAGTTATTGGGGGGTTCTCAAGCTAGAAGAGAGCTGGAGCAGACCAGATGCCCAGGTTCTAACCAAGGTACTTGTTTGGCAGCCTGCTACTTTTCATTCTTCAGATACTCCTTTGTCACCTGAATTGAAAATGGGTCAGGTCCTGGTGAGGGAGGGGCCACCGCCTGGAGCACAGGGCTCAGATTCCCACCTTGTTTTTTAGAGCCTAGTGGCTCCTGGAAGCCCTGACAATGTCCAGTTCTCTTCCCTGCCAGAGATCTCTAGAATGTGTGGCCTCAGGGCTCCTCCACCTTCTGGCCTCCCAGCCCAGTTAAGGGAGTGGGTGAGCTGGGCACTGTGGCTCAGCCTTGGGCAGCAGGGACCAGGCAGGTCGCCAAGCAGAGTGGGCCGAGTGTAGCAGCTTCTGCCCTGGGTTGCAATCCTGAGTGGGTGACGTGAGCTGGAGGCCTGAGCAAGTGTGTGACCAGTGCCTGTCTGTTTGCAATAGCCCTGCCCATCCTAACCTGTGTCCTGTGAGTGACGGAGACTGAGCCAAGCCGGGAAGCAGCGCCACCAGCCATCAGCGCCCCTTGAGAAGTGACAGCACAGGAGATCCTCCAGCAAGGGGGGAAGGGGAGGAAGGAAGGAAAAACAAAGGCGAGTGAGCGAGCGCAGGAGCTTTTGCACCGCCTCCCTGTGCCTGCCCACAATGTGTCAGTCAGAGGCGCGGCGAGGACCAGAGCTCCAAGCAGCAGCGAAATGGTGAGATGCTGCCCGCCACCGCGTCCTAACCCTACTGTGCCCCGCCACAATCTCCGGAAGGTCAGAGTTCATGTTCACCGGCCTCGAAGTGGAGGTAGCAGTGGGGAGCCTGGGGGTCAGCCCCCGCGGCTGGAAGGGCCTGGTGAGGGCGGCCTGATTGCCCTCAGTAAGAGAGCCCGCTTCAGGTACTTTGGCCTCAAGGAGGGGTCAGTGGGGGGAGGTGGCCCCAGGCTTCTGAACTACTCTCTTAGCCCTTAGATGGGGTTTCCAGGCCCCCTCTCTTCCCGCTCTAAACCCTTACTCAGGCAGCCTAGAAGTCAGGCTGTCTGTGGCTCTTCTAGGATTGGTCTCTGCTATTCTGCAGTAAGCAGGGCGGGGAAGCCTCTGAGGAACAGCAGTGATTTGTCTTTGCTTGGCCCCTGCCACCTCCCCAGTCCTTTTCAAAACATAATAGAATGGAATGGGAGAGACAAGGGAAGCAGGGCATCTGGTGAGCTGTGGGGATGCAGCTGCCTGTAGAGCAGAACCCCGCCTTCCTCTGCAATCACAGACCACAGGTGCTGGTGGCTCAGCTCTCCATTTGTTGAGCTGTTAATACTACACCAAGATGCCCCTTTGTTCCTTGGTTTGCCCAGCACTTGGGGGAGCAGAAGACTCAGCTTCTGCTGAGAGTGTAGGTGCAGATAACAGCCTTACTGTCCAGTTGAATGTAGTCATTTTGTAGACTAGAAAGCTGAAGCCTGACGACATTCTCTGAGCAGGTGGCAATGTATTCTTCTGATGGGTACACTGAGGCCTCAGGAGGATTTTTGAGGGCCTGGGCATGTGCCTGGGGACTTTGTTGCTGCTCAGGAGTCCAGCTTCTGCAACTCCCAGGAAGCTGAGGCTGTATTGAATGCCCTGAGTTTGTGCTGGTGGAGTTCAGTAGAGGACCACCCACATTGTTGAAAGGAGGAGCCTGGGGTCATGTGTGTGGCTTCAGCTGAGTAGGGAGATGACTGGGGAGGGGGTTTGCCCAACAAACCTGTGGATGAGTTTTAGAGAACTTGCCTTACTATAGAAAGACCATGCAGGTAGGACAGAGCTATAGCTTTAGGGATGTGTGTGTGCACACGCATGCGTGTGTGCATGCAACCGTGAGTGTGCATGTGTGTATGCACCCTTTGAGATCTTTGGGTTTTTTTTGTTTTTTTTGGTACTGGGGATCGAACTCACGACCTCATACTTGCCAGGCAGGTGCTTATGCCACTGAGCTAAATCCCCTGCCCAACCCTTTGAGATCTTAGTCTGACTCCATCCTTTAATTTAGCAGAGAAGGAAGGAAAAGGACTGGACCCATGAAGAGATTTTCCCAGGTCCAGCTATGGGATGGGGGCAAGACTCAGCAGGCAGTTACCTAGCTGACCAGGTCATAGCACCATGGTACTATGCATTGCTGTGCTGTTTGGACTCAGGTCCTGGTACCTGTGTGGCAGAGCTGTCCTTTCTACTCACTCTGGCCATGGGAAGCTGAGGGTGTGAGGCAGGCTGCCCACCTTATTTTTCTTGTTCTGGGACCTTGAGGCTCTTGCCAGGGCTTCTCCCATGCTGAGAAGCTGCTCTATCTATAAAGTGCCTAGGAGTTGGACCTACACTTCTCTATCCTGCTGCCCCCCATTCCCAGTTCTCCTCAGCCAGCTGGCAGGTAGGACAGACTAGGAAATGAGTCAGCCAGAGAGGCAGCCAAGTCCCTTACTCATAATAGGATTGGGACGGGGGGCGCCGCAGTCCTTAATGGGCTCCATTACTCCATTGGAGAGGCAGCTTGCTGAGGGTGGGGACTGGAATGGCAATGGACTGGAATGGCAGTGGTCAAGATGGGGTGCTCCTGGGTCCTCTTAAGACCCCAGCCCCTGACCCTGGCTTATGCCCTACAGGTTGCACTTTCCCCAGCTGGCCCTGCGGCGGAGGCTGGGCCAGCTGAGCTGTATGTCCAGACCTGCCCTGAAACTGCGCTCCTGGCCCCTGACTGTTCTCTACTACCTCCTGCCCTTTGGTGCCCTCAGGCCACTCAGCCGTGTGGGATGGCGGCCTGTAAGCAGGGTAAGTGTGCATATAGACTCAGTAGCCCCAGCCCTGCCCTAGGCAGGCCTGAGAGTAGGGCACAGGAGAGACCAAGAAAGGGACAAGTTGTCAGAAGTAGAAACAGTGGCTTCACCGATGTATGTTTGCTGTAGGATGCATCAGTAGTTTGGAAGGCCAAGGGAGCTTTTGAGGCTAGGTTCATTGGTGTCTGTGTGGACTCTGTGTTGTGTCCCTTGTTTGCTCCTTGCCTGCCTCACTGGTGCCATTGGGGGCTCTACTTCTGGAAAGAACTTAGACTGGGTAGTCAGAAAATGGTGACTTTCTATGTTCAGACAGAGGAGAGCTTAGAGGCAATTTTGAGAAGAATCCAAATAAATTCCTGGTTGTCAGGGAGGAGTGCAGGAATGGGACCATTCGTACGAAGGGGTCTTTGATGAATCAGGAGGCTGCACAGGTGCCTGCCCTGGGCAGGATCCAGTTAACAAAGCCCTGGAGAGTTCTCTTGCCTTCAGCTCCCAGGCGGGTAGACTCTAAGGAGGAAACCCTGCTTCTGGCCCTTAGAACCAGAATGGGTATCACAAGAGCTTAAGGACACTAGTGCGTCCTGGATGTTAGAGCAGATAGCGGCTGGTTGCCAAGCATGGCCTGAGGCAGTGGTGGCAAACCTATGGCACGAGTGCTGCAGCCATCTGTTATCACTAAGCATTCTAAAAGGTTTGCCATCACTGCCTTAGGATCACACAGAAGCCCTGGGCGACTTTAGGTGGGCATCAGCTGGAACTTATAAGGACAATACTCTGTGAGCCACTAACTTAGTACTTCATTGGTACTGAAAGTTATGAAATAACTTGTACACCTTGGAGTTGGTGTTTGGTTGTGTTCAGGCAAACAGCAGCACCAGTCCAAGGCAGTTTCCACTGGGCAGTGGCATCTGATGTCCAGCTCTGGTACTCCAAGTGGGACTGGTGCCCATTCCCAGGTGCTCCAGGTGATTTCCCTCTTCTCTCTAGGAAGAGCCCTAGGTGCAGGCTGCTTCATTTACTGGCTCAGGTACAGGATGTCCCTGAATGCCAGGCCTACTGTGGGACCTACAAATGGGAGCTGCCTCCATGGACTTCACAGAGGCTTCAGGGGACCACCAGGGGCCTTCTTGTCAGGGGACCAGGCTGCAGCCAGGGGTGGTCACAGCCAAGAGTTGACTGCTTTTGGCTGGCTGGGCCAGGGAGCTCTGTATTTGGACCGACACTGGGGTAGCAGGCCATGAGCCCCTCTGGGTCTCGGGCCATCCTGGAGTAGACACGCAGCTCTGGACAGCAAGTGGCATGTTTCTTGTCTTCACAGGCTCCTTGATGTCAGCCCTCTAATGCTGGTAAGGGTAACACAGTGCATCTTGGGCCTGGAAGACATGGGTGTAGATCTACATCTAAGTGTCCACCTTGTTTTTTCAAAGAAAGGATGTCCACTTTGGACCGTAGACAGACTTGTCCCATGCTCCTAAGAGCCTCCTGCTCAAGTGATTTGGGATATGAGCCACTGGGGCCAAGAGCAGCATACCCACTTTCTTCTGCTGCAGTCTGTCTCAGACTACTATCAGGTCCATTTATGATGTCCTGTTCTTTTTCTTCTCTTTTTTTTTTTTTCTTTTCTTTTCGACTTTTTGAGGCAGGGTCTCAATGCAGATCAGGCTGTCCTTGACCTCACTATGTAGTCCAGCCTGTCCTTGAATTTGCAGTGATCCTCCTGCCTCAGCCTCTAAAGTGCTGAGATTACAGATGTGTGCCACCATGCCTGGCATGTCTTGTCTTCAAGCAGTTAACACGGGCCCATCTCCCCTGCTGGTACTAGGGCAGTTGCTCTTTGACTTTTGTGTGAAATGAATAAAATGACCTATTGTGTATTAACATGTAATCCTCAGGATGTGAGTGTTCACCAAGTGCAGTCTGGTTCCTAGTGAGAAACAACCACATCACAAAAGTAGCCTGCGGCACCAAGACCTCCCTGCTGGTTTTTCTTTCTTGTGGTGGGGGATGGGATAAGCTGACAACTATACTCAGGCTCTCTGGAACTGGGCCAGCTCAGTCCCTTGCCCTGTGACCTACAGGTGGCCCTGTACAAGTCAGTGCCTACACGTTTGCTGTCACGGGCCTGGGGTCGCCTCAACCAGGTGGAGCTGCCACACTGGCTGCGCCGGCCTGTCTACAGCCTATACATCTGGACCTTTGGGGTGAACATGAAGGAGGCTGCCGTGGAGGACTTGCACCACTACCGCAACCTCAGCGAGTTCTTCCGGCGCAAGCTGAAGCCACAGGCCCGGCCTGTCTGTGGCCTGCACAGTGTGGTGAGGCCCATCTCTTGCATCCTCTGGAAATGGCAGTTTTGGCTGTGTATTTGTGAACCAAAGCCCAGCAGGCCCTACTCTATGTAGCCCCTATGGGCGACTCTCCCAAGCTGGCCCTCCTTCCCCACACAGTTCAGGTGGGGACCATGTCCAGCACGTCCAGGGATGTGGAGCTGTGGGTACTTGGTGGATAAGGTGTGGGTCACTAGAGGGGAGACTTGTGTTGATATCAAGCCTCTCTGACCCCTCCAGATCAGCCCGTCAGATGGGAAGATCCTCAACTTTGGACAGGTGAAGAACTGTGAGGTCGAGCAAGTGAAGGGGGTCACTTACTCACTGGAATCATTCCTGGGCCCTCGCACCTACACGGAGGACCTGCCCTTCCCCCCAGGTGGGTCACTGCTTGGTCAGGGCTGGGGCTGGCACTGATACCAAAGGCTGAGGAAGGGAGTGGGACAGGGAGGGAGGAAGGACCAGGACGTTGTGGTGTGGCAGGCTGGCATTGTGAGGTGGTGGGACCAGGAATCACTTGAAAGCCTTGGGGCCTTCCTGGGATGCTGGGTGCTCACCATGTCACATGGGCTGGCTAGCACCCAGAGCTTCTCTGAGAGCTTGGTTCTCTTTTTCTGCTCTACCTTACAGCCTCGTGTGATTCCTTCAGAAACCAGTTGGTCACCCGGGAAGGGAATGAACTCTACCACTGTGTCATCTACCTGGCCCCTGGGGACTACCACTGCTTCCACTCCCCCACTGACTGGACTGTCTCCCACAGGCGCCACTTCCCAGGTAGGCCCAGGGCTGGCCTATGGGTTGGAGCCGCCCCCATGCACTTCACACGAGGACCTCAGAGCTTTTTGGTGTCGGGATGAGGCTCCAGCCTGGGGTGGTTGAGGTCAGCGGCTGACTGCTTTAGGCTGGCTGGGCCAGGGAGCTTGGTATTTAGACTGACACTGAGGCAACAGGCCATGAGCCCCGCTGGGTCTTGGGTCATCACGGCTCTGGACAACAAATGGCATGTTTCTTGTCCCCACAGGCTCCTTGATGTCCGTGAACCCTGGCATGGCCCGCTGGATCAAAGAGCTCTTCTGCCACAATGAACGGGTAGTCCTGACAGGGGACTGGAAACATGGCTTCTTCTCTTTAACAGCTGTGGGGGCCACCAATGTGGGCTCTATTCGTATCTACTTTGACCAGGTAAGCAGAACCCAGGCCACGCTAAAGCCCTGCGGCTGGCTTTTTTGGGTCCTCCTGCCCCATCTGCTGTGTAGCTGATCTTTTGGGCCTGTAAGTTCTAGGAGGGCCTCTACCCTGGCAAAACCTGGCTATACTGAGCTGCTGCTCTGGTGGGTGCCCTTGCCAGCTGAGGCTTCCCTCCTTTGCCACTCACGTGTCTGGAGGTAACTGAGAATGAACTTTCCTGCTTGATATTTTCCTCTGCCGGAAGCTGTGGCCAGAGGCTAGAGTACTGAGTTTGAGGCGGGTCCTGCAGACTGAAGGCCAGAGTATGTGAGCAATTGCCTACTTGCCCAAAGCTGGCTTGCACACATTGAGAATCTGATGCCTTTTGGGTGTCGTTCTGTGACTGGCTGCTGAGAGTGCTGGCCTTGTACCATTTGTGTAGAATGGTTGGGCCTGACTTCTCTTCCTGAGTTTGATTCACAGCACGTGTTGGGACTTCAGGTTAGACTAAGCTTCCTGACCCCGAGGTGTTGTCCCCACCACTCATTCTGAGCTGGGGGGTGGGGTAGGGGGTGGGGGCAGTGCAGGTAGGGATGGCATTTCCCAGTCTAAGCCACTTCTAACTCCTGCCTGTTCCCCATCCCCAGGACCTGCACACCAACAGTCCAAGGTACAGCAAGGGTTCCTACAATGACTTCAGCTTTGTGACACATGCCAACAAGGAGGGCGTGCCCATGCGCAAGGGCGAGCACCTGGGCGAGTTCAACCTGGGCTCCACCATTGTGCTCATCTTTGAGGCCCCCAAGGACTTCAATTTCAGGCTGAAAGCAGGGCAGAAGATTCGCTTTGGGGAGGCTCTAGGCTCCCTTTAAGGCTTCTTCCTCGCTATGGCTGCTGAGGAAATCGTTCTACACTGGAGCATGAGGGTCCTTTAGGCCCCTGAGGGTGTTCAGGTGAGCACCATAGGGCCATGGGGTGTCAACTTGGTAGGACTTGATCTGTTCCTGCCTGTCCAGAGGTGCAGACAAAAGGTTCTGGATCCTTTTCACAAGGCAGCCAGACCCTGTGTTATGCACTGGGCCTACCCTACAGAGAAACTGTGTCAGTGGGGATAATCTGAGTCACTTGTAGATCTTTTTTAACATTGCATAAACTGGAGATCCCGTATCTCCTGGCTGAGTGTTCAGTTGGTCTTGGATGTTGCTTGAAGATGGTAAGTGCTAAAGTGCCCTGTAGCTACTCCTCCCATCACTGGGCAGTTTTCTGTCAGCCCCTTGTGCTTTTTCTGGCCTTTCCCTTTGTCCTCCCCAGGGTAAGGCACCTCCCTGGTAAAGACTGTGGACCCACCCATTCCTCAGAGTAGGCCACATGGGGCCTTTCGTTCCCATACTTCCCTTGGCCTGCTTGTTGGAAAAGCAGAATCTTCTTTGCATCTTGGGCTAAATGCATTGCCTTGAACTTTGCCATTGTTTTCTAAGGATGGTGACTAATGATGTAGACCTCTACAGGCCCTGAGGAGTAACCTTCCAGAGCTGGCTGAGTCTTCTTTGCAGCAGGCAAGACAATTTACTGTCCCACTTGGAGGCAGCCAGAATGAACAGGGCAGGCAATGAGTAGAGGCCTAGCTCAGGACCAGGTGTGAGGGCTGGTGTTTCCTCCCCATATCCAGCTCTATAAGAAGTGAGGGAAGTTGCTGCTGGCCCCGCAGCTGTGGCTGCGATGAACACAAAAGAGCCTTAATGGTGGGTCAGTGCCTAGGAAACCTGTCCCAGGTGACAGGTGTGCAGGCCTTGAGGAGCCTACTGGTGGGGACAAGGCTGGGTTTGTGTTGATCCTGGGAACGCTGTGAATTTCTCCTGCAGGAGAAGTCATTGAACTTTTTCAACTGTATCAGTAGCACAGTATTTTTGTACGAAAAGCGGGGGACTTCTGAACAGTAATCCATTTAATTGCAAGGCATTTTGAAATAATAAAAAACCCCATAAAACTCATACTAGTATTGTTTTATGTTCCTGGAGATGGCCTGAAGCCTACCCTTCAACAACAGCACTTGTCTCCCTGGGGTGAACCTATTAGCGCAGAGCCTGCTGCAAGGCCTGGATGCGCGCTATGCAGGAACGGATGGGCTGGCGCTGGGCCTGAAGCTCCTCGGACAGCTGCTGGATCTGCAGTTCCACCTGGGGGGATGCGGGGGACAGGCTGGACTGACAGGCTGCCCAGCCCAGGAACCTGTCCCTGGGATTAGCGTGGGGTCTCACCTCCTCCAGCTCTTTCTGCATCTGCTGCTCTGCATCGTGGTCCTCAGCCCTGGGCTCCTCCTGGCTCAGCTCCAGCCACTTTCGTAAGCTGTTTGCTTGTCGCTGGCAGGACCTGAGGATGGGGACATCTGCTGCCTGCCAGGTTGGGTTCTTGGCAGTCTCTGTGGCTCAGGGAGAAGCAAAGCAGCTAATTCTCATGCAGGAGTGGAGAAAGGTCTGGAAGGCCCCTTGCCCTGAGATGTAGGACCTGGCTTGGGAGGCCAACACTTGTTTGTCCCTCAGCCTCCTCCCACCTTCACCAGTAAATAGGTGGGCCCCAGTGAAAACACCCCACCTCTTTGTGGAGCTGGGAACGAGGGGACCAGCCTTTGCCCGAGATCTCTGAGGCTGCTGCTATGTGCTGATGGTTTTTCAGACTACTGGGTTCAGCTGGGGTACAGGCCTATCCTCTGCATACATCTCACCTGTGTTAGACTCACAGTCACTAAGTAGACAACAAGACCCAGTTAGTGTGTAAGTCTTGTTTAGTGTCATCATCCCCCCACCCCCAAGTGAGGCCAACTTGGGCCTTCCAAATAAGCAGGAGTGAAGATGTCACATCGGAGAGAGGATACGCTGCCACACAACACACAACGCCTCACTCCCACTGCAGGTAAACCAGCCCCAGGGAAATGGAGCCTCCTGCCTTCCTAGGACTCACCAGAGGTTCTGCCTGGTGGTCTGGTAGTGCTGTAATTGCTGCTGGATCCCCTCCAGCTCAGCCTCAAGGTCTGTGTGGCCTGTAGCAACAAGAGAAACAGCTTAACTTGACCATTTCCCCTCTGGAACCAGGATGAACATCAAGTCCAGGGTGTGGAAGTGGGCTGAGTGCTGCCTTGTGAGGCTCCAAATACTCACCTGCTGCTTCAGAGCCAAGACCAGGCCTGGTCCTGGTGCCCGTGAAATCCTCAGGCAGGAGCAGATGAGGGTCAGGGTCACAGACCAGAGTTCGGGGAGCCTGGGGCTTAGTCCCAAGGGTGGTGGGCTGTGCTAACATCTGCAAAGGAGAGATGGACGCTTAGAAGGGAAGACAGGACACCTGAGAAGGCGCCGAGTCTCTGTCTCACTACCTGTTGCCCACTGTGCCCTGCAAGGGGAGGGGGTGAGTGAGCCCCCAGCTGCAGGAACAGGAAATCCCAGGCCCTGCCCTGCCCTAACCAGCTTCACCCTGTACCTGGCACCACTGGCATAGTTCCACGAGCAACCCCCACTGCACCACACCCTGTGCAGGGGTCTTGTTAGCACTGTCCCTAGCAGCTGTGTCAAGTCGTAATCAGCCTCACACCTCCACCTGGCTTGGAGGTCATGCCCTCATGAGCTTGAAGGCGGTTGTTCCTCCTGTCCTGCTACACCTGTGGCCTTCCTCCACCCCCTCCCACGTCCCCTATTCTCCTGGGGAGTAGACTTGCCCCTTCTAAGACCACCCCGCTCCATCACTCCCAATAGCAGGGGAAAAAAAAACACACCCTTCTGACCCCACACCCGATTCCGGCCAGGTAGTGGTGGCCCACCATGGCCACACTCAGAGAGGAACTGGCTCACTTTTGCCCTCATCCCACTCCCTTTAGGTCCCATCTGCTTGGGTAGCCTTAGCCCCTGCTCACCCCTGCCAGGGTCCCTCTGTATTAGCCTGTCAGTTGTCCCTCTATGGTCTATTCCTGGGTGACCTTCGCAGTTCCCAGGGTTTCAACAAACTGCTCTCTGACTGGGTCAAAAGGGACTCAGTGTTTCACTCCAAACTAGGCCCTACCCCATTTTCCTATTTTCAATAAAAACTCATCCCTCCCAGGTTACTGAGGCCAGGGCCCTAAGCACCATCCTGAAGTCCTTCCTTCTATTCACCTTCTCCATACCCCAGTCTGCCTTCAAGAGGGTCTGTCCAACCCACAGTGACTGGCTGCAGTGTTGAGGCTACTACGGCAGCACCTTTTGTGTGTGGATCATGTGGCTCACAACTGCCCTACCACCTGGCAATGGCACTGTTAGGGAGACCAGAAGGGGGGCCCCTCCTAAGAGTCCTTTGTAGCTTCCTTGTCTTGGCTGTTCCACACTTTCCACCATGCCCTGCCTGACCCACTCTGAGCTTACACACAGCCTTCTTGGCTGTCCTGCCACGAGGACAGAAGCTTCTTGGTGTCCCTCAGACTAGGTGTCCAGCTGCACATACACTTACTGAGTGAATGAGGCCTCCTGTGTCTTTCCATGCTAGGATGTTCCAGAAACAATGGGTACCATGCAAGGGCATGAGAAAGGTTAGAGCAAAGAGTGGGAGTTGCTGACCAGGCCTGGGGGTGGAGGACTTACCCAGGCTGGTGCTCCTGTCCTGAGGGCCATGAAGGAGGAAGGAGGCAGTAGTTCTGAGCTTGGACTTGCCACAGAAGGTACCTTTGGGCCAGGAGTATTGGGCAGGGCTCCAGCCAGGAAGGGTCTGGTCAGGGTAGTGCCTGCTGGCCAGGCTAGGCCTTGGCCCTGTTCCTGAGGCTTCTCAGGCCTGAGAGAGGGAAGGCAAGATGATGGACAGGCTGTGGAACCTTTCTCTGGTTCCTCTGCACTGAAGAACAGGAAGGAAAGCGGGTTACCAAAATACAGGCCCCAGGTGGAGGTGTCATGTCTGGGGGCCATGACCACATAACCTACCCCTGCCCCTTGAGGATGCCATGCCCTGGGGACCTTTGGCTTTGCATGGGTTCCAGCAGAAAATGTGGGCGTCGTGGCTGCTTCCTTGCCGGGCGGGCAGCACTGCTGGGAAGAAATGTGGGGTCTATTCCTCTGGCTGATGGGGCTGCAGGGGGCCAGTTTTATAGAAAGATGAAAGCCAAAGCATGCTTCTGTCCAAGGTCAGTAAGTATGTAGGGAGGACCTGGACCTACAGAACTTGCAGCAGTCCTACTGAAGGTTGCCTGATACTGTGGGTGCCTAACCCATGGGCACTTTGACCCTAGAGACGTGCGTGTCCCTAACATGTCACAGGGCAGCAGCCTCTGAGACCTTTAGGCTTCTGCCAAGGACAGGAAAGGGACAGAGCAGGGATAGGGGCCCAGACCTGGTGGAAACACCACCCGTCAGCCTGCTGTGTCACAGGATGGGAGGGGCAGGAAGGTGTTACAGGGAAAGAGACACCCATTTCCTAAGAAAGAAGGGTCTGGAAACTCACTTCATTCCCATACGAGATCTGCCAGAGAAGAGTCCCAAGCAACTCAGCTATGACAAGGCTGTTGCCCATCCCATTCCCTCACGGGGCCCAGCTTCCTCCCACCTGTACCATTACTGCTTTTGTCCCAGAAGGGCACTAAGAGGAAGAGGCACAGCACGAGCTACTCACAGCTCCAGAAGCTCAGTCTCCCCAGCAGCCAGCACCAGGCTACCCAGGGTTACCCGAGGCTGCTGAGCTCGCAGTCTCTTGGCTTCCAAAGTGGCATCCCCAGCTCCAGCAGCAACAAAGTCAAGAAGGGGACCCTCAAACGTCACTCTCCTGCTGGGTGCAATGGATGCTAGGGGCTGAGACTCCCTGCCTGGGCCCAGCACCTTCTGTTTCCAGATCTCAGCACAGCGGCGGACTGCACGGTGGAGACTGTGGGCTGCCTGCAACATAGCTTCTGTCAGCTCTTGCCTCGTCCTGCCCATTCCTCACAGGAAGGGGACCTGGGCCTACCTGGACCTGCTGCTGTGCCAGCAGCTGCTGCCGGAAGGCCTTCATGCTGGCTGTGAAGCGCAGGAGCCGCGTTGTGCCCTCCTGGAGGAGCTGCCGGTGGTACACCTGCACCGCCTGCTCCAACCGAACCTTCTTCCTCCTTCTCTCTTGCACGAAGCCCAGCCATGCAGCCCAAGCCTCCAGAGAGGGCAGCAGGTGAGGCTCAGATGTCCTGCTCATGGCTCCCCCAGGGATCTGCCATGATCCACCTCTGAACAGATGCCTTCCCTCCCACTGCCCCCCACCCCAGCAGGAGTGTAATGGACCCCCATTACCTTTGCCTGTAGAGAGAAAGCCCAGAACCACAGGGCCCGTGCTGTATTCTGTTGCTCCTGCCTCTTGGCCACTAGCTACAGCCAGAAAGACTGGATTACTTAGGAGGCCACCCTGGCCTTGTGGCCTTGTGTTCACTCTGCCCAGCATACCACTCTCTAGCAGAGACTTCCATCCTTCTACCTAGAAGGGCCCTGCCCCAGGCCTAGCTGTGAAGTGCTCAATATACTTATGATTTGTGGATCAAAGAGTGTTATTAGGAAAGGAGAAAAGGAAGGAGCAAGTAGGGCCAGCAGGCTGGGCTCATGGAGGAATGCTGCAGGGAGACGGGAACAGAGCTGGGGTGGCACTCTAGCAAGGACAGCAAGGACCATGTGCTTGTTGTGCAGAATGAGACCCCTTGTGACTTTTATTTTTTGAGACAGGGTCTCACTGTGTAGTTCAGATTGGCCTCAGACTCACAGTAACCCTCCTACCTCAGCCTCCCTAGTGCTAGAATAGCCTGACCTTGTCTGGCTTTTTATTAAGATCTCAGTGGCCTTGAAGTGACCAGTCTTCTAGCAGATAGGAGAAAGCTGATGGTGGTGGGAAGTGACTGGAGGGTCAGGTAGTGGGAGGGAGTCATCTGACAAAGGCCAACTAAAGAATCAACTAGGCTTTGGGCTGAGTTCACCCACTGCCAGGCCTCTGAACCAGTGGGAGAAGAGGAAACCTGTGTCACACAGCTCCTACCTGTCGTCTCCACTGGTGGAAGCAGGCCCAGCTGAGTCTCTGTGCCAAGAGTTGGGTGCCCTGCCGCTGTAGGATCTAGGGAGACAACAGGCACACAAGTCAGCTATACCCTGCATCCTGGCTCACTGTCCAGCCCAGGTCACCTGGAGTATCCCCAGGATGAGGCTTCTAGCCCAAACAAACTGTCCTCCCATGGCCAGATGTCATCTTTGGTGATGCACAGGAAGCGGGAGTCTACATGGCCCTGTAGGTGGCCCCAGCTCCAACAAACCAGGGGTCAGGATGAGCCAGGTTTTTCTTCCAAGCTGCCTCCCCCTTGGGGAGACTCAATTTCGATTCTGAGGCTGACTGCCCCAGCCTCCACTAAACTTCTGGAAAGACTCCTGAAAGCTTGTTTCCACAGGTCCCTCAAACCACTCGCTGCCTTGAGTTTTATTTGGAAGGATGCTCCCTACAGGGTGGTCTCCTGGCTCCGACACCCTCTGCCACTTGAAAGGAAGCTGGAGCAGCTGCCAACCGCCTCACCCTTTTCCTGACACACCCCAGATGGTATGTCTTCCACTGTGCCACTGCCTTCCGCAGCAGCTGCCGGTGGTGATGCTGGGCTGCCCCCTCCAGTTGGGCTTTCTGCTGGGCAGCTCTCTGGCTACGATCCCGCCAACGCTGAAACCAGGTGCGGAGACAACCTATGACAGATGCAAGCCAGAGTTTGTCTTTTATAAGATTTCCATTATAACAGGAATGTTTAGAGAGCAGAAAAGGTTGTGTGGGATGGAGATGGGATGTCCAGCCCTCTGTGAATAAAATCTCCACAAATGGACCATGGTAACTTAAGAACCATGGTCATCTGCAATGAGTAGGAGCACCCTGAGGATGGAACAAGACCTGCTGTGCCCCCTTAGGAGCCTCCCAGAGCCAAAAGCGATCCACAGGTGTGCTAGACCACAGAACCACTCAGAGTCCTTAGGCACTTGGAGGGAAAAGAGACCCTCCTGTTGGAGTTGAAGCTTGGAAGAGAAGGCAGCCTCATTTTACCAAGGAGAGGAGCAAGTCTCAGTCAGAGAAGCCAGTCCGTGCCATGACCACATGGTTCTTTGCCAGCCACATCCCAAATACTGGCTCTGCATTTTGTTTCTGTGTCACCAGATTCTCCCTTTGGTGAATTTTCTTGGGCCCTGAAAGGTTTCTTTTCAATACAACAGAGAGGGTTGGTACAGATGACATCTAGATGGGGAGCCCTCCAGGAGACAGTGAAGCCTAATGCTTGTCCTGAGTGTTGGCATTTCTTGGTGCTTTAAGAGTCTGTCTGCATATGTATTACTGGATCCTCTTGAGAGATGATCTTGAAAGGCAGGTACTACATCCCCACTTTATAGATTAAGAAACTGAGGTTCAGAGGAGGAATAACTTGCCTAAGGTCTAACAGCCAGGTTATGACCCATAGCCAGCACTACCACTTCTTTTTAGAGATGAGGTCTTGTTACATTTGGAAGGCTGTCCCAAACTCCAGGACTCAAGCAACCCTTACACTCCCATGTAGCTAGGATTGTTTACAGGTACACGCGACCACACCTAGCTAGGCTGCCTCCCCACTCCTTCTGAGATGGTATCTCGCTTTTTTGCCCAGGTTGGTCTTGAATTCCTGGATTCAAGTGATGCGCTCCACTTTCAGTGAAGCCGGAACTACAGGCAACACACCACTACGCCCTGCTGCTTGCATTTCCTGAGCACTCCACTTAATGTTTCCTATCTTCCCTTTAGTCCCTCCTCCCCCAGCACCCAGAAAAGCTATGACTGAGATGGAGACCTTAGTGCAAGCCAAGAAATTGGTCCGCAGGTATTTATTGTGTGCCTACTATATGCACAGTATTTTGCTGGTCAGCCTGCCAAGTCCCTTGTGCCATCTATAATGAACATGGCAATTCCAGGGCCTGCACAGAGCCACCTCTCCACCTCCCATCTCTCTCAAGGCAAGTCCTTCAGGGAAAAGTAACTTCAGGCTGTATCTGAAACCTGTCCCCTCTAACTTTCCACTATAGCCAGGTGTGGGTAGCTGTTCAGTGGGCAGCACACCCAAACCATATCAGGTGCGAGAGCTCTTTCCAAACAGAAGTCAAGAATGGGATAAACCCCCATTTTCTTGGGAAAGAACGAGAAACACAGTGCTAGGACCAGCACGTTCGGCATGGTCACAACCTAAACAATGCAAATGGACTTTTGCCCTATAGCAAACAATTATTAAGTCAAATTAACAACTTAATTAGAACTGGGCATGGTAGCATAAAAACAAACAAAACAAAACAAAAAACCAGTTTGACTGATTTTTCTCTATGGCCCAGTTTAAACCATTTGTTGGCCTCAAGCTCCTAGTGATCCTCCTGTCTCAGCCTCCCAAGTGCTGTGATTACAGGGTTGTACCACTATGTCTAACCCAATTTTCATCTATGAGCTGTAACCTTCAGAGTACTGGATTTCACCATCATGGGCCCCCGAACCACATCAGGAGACAAATCTCTGCATGTGTCTTGCATACAGACACACCAACTCCTACCCTGGACTCTTCCTGAGAATGTTTATATAGGAGGCAGTGGGATTTCCTAATAGGCTGACCCAGAGAAGGTCAACTAAGCAAGTAACTGATCCCTGAACACACAAGAGACTGACTATACAAGGCAGCAGCCAGGGCACTAACTCCACCAGGGCTGACTTGACAAACAGCTTTGCAATGGAGGGATTTTCCCACTGAAACAACACTCTCCACAGACACCTAGAACTCCTCCAGTTTCATTAATTTCCCTGTGGATCTTAGGCCTTGGCCTTATATTTCAATATAAACTGCTTGAGAATCAGCTGAGAATGCAACTTCATGATGCACTGAATTAAACAGCGCCTCCCCTGCCCCACTCCCTTGCCACACCATGACATTCATGTCCTTCCTGGAATCTGAGAATGTGCACTTACTTGGAAATAGGGTCAGTCCAGAAGTAATGAGTTAAGACGATGTCATACTAGAGTAGGGTAAATCCTAAACCTAATAGGCCTGGTGTGCTTAAAAGAAAAGACTCAGACACACAGAGAGGGACCATCACATGAAGGAGGAGGCTGAGGACATTGGGATACAACTACACATCAAGGATAACAGCAATTAGCAGAAGCAGGAAGAGTAAAGGAAAGATGCTCTCCTAGAGCCTTGGGAGGGAGCTCAGCCCTGCAGTCATTTTAATTTTGGAGTTCTAGTCCCTGGCACTGTGACAGAAAATTTCCTGTTGTTTGAAGCCTCCTAGTCACGGAACCCCCAGGGGACTAGTACAGATGAAGAGGAGACAGACTGTGGGGAGCATAGGGAACCCCAGGACAGTTCTGTATCCTTCACCTTCCTCTCAACACTGCTTCCCAGGACCCTACTTACCCCTCTCCAGCACCTTCTGGGCCTCCCTGAGGGCACAGGCCTCCTGCTGTCGGTAATATATATGCATTGATGCCACTTCCTGCCACTGAACGAGGACCTACAGGCAGGCAAGGAAGAGGAAGATGATCCTGACACAGCCTGACACCACATCCTCAGTCAGTGGTGATGAACCTACAGCACACGAGCTGCAGCAGGCTGTTGGTTATCACTGCAAGTTCTAGGAGGTTCCCCATCACCATCCCAGGTCCTTGGCTTCTGAGGTGAGGCAGAGTGGTTGAAATTTGGTCCTCACACTTGTTCCAGGAAGCATTTGCCACCCACAAAGACCATCTAACAGCCCTAGTGACAAGAGATTCAGGGCCCTCCCAGCCAAGTGCTGAGGCACTGGTGCTTTTTTTTTCTAATCAGATTTTATTTGTACATTTTAGGTATATGTAATAACCACATTCATCAGAGAATTTGTACCTGTACATGATATAACCTGTACTGGTGCTTTTCAAAGAGAAGGATTTTGATAGAAAGCCCATGCCATGCCATACAACAGGGAAGTTGTTATGTGGGCTTCAATTCTATTATTTGTTAAACAGAACATATGATACATGCACCCACTATGGTTGGGATCTAAAATATCTTCTGAAAGGCTGATGTGTTTAGAAATAGGGCTTTTGGAAGGTGACAGCATCGTATGGGTTCTAACTTCAATGGATTAATCCATTCATGGATTCATAATTTGATGGCATTGTTAGGAAGTAATGCAAATTTAGGAGGTGGTCAGAGTTGAAAGGAATGAGTGTGATCTTGGGGATTTCTTTTTGGAGACTGGGTCTCACTATACATTCCAGGCTGGCCTTGAACTCACTATGTATCTCAGGCTGGCCTCAAACTTGCAGCAATCCTCCTGCCTCAGCCTCCCAAGTTCTGGGATTACAGGCATGTATCACCACACCCAGTTTGGGGATTATATTTTGTCCCTACCCCCTCTCTCTCTGGTTCTCTCTCCTGTTTCCTGGCTGCCCTGATGTGAGCAGCTTTCCTCCACCACACCCTTCTGCCATGATGTTTTTGCCTCACCACAGGCCTATCAACAATGGAATCTCTGAAACCATGGGCCAAAATAAACCTGTTTTTAGGTTATTTTTCTAAGGTATTTTGTCACAGTGACAGAAAGCTAACAGCACTCTCCTGTGAGATACATATGAAATCTATTAACCATTTTTAAAAAGTCAGGCAGCCTGGCTTCTATTCCACACACAGTAATGAACTGCATTCCTATAAAAAGACATCCTCAGAGGCTGAGGTAAAAGAATTGCAAGTTTCAGTCCTGCCTGGGCGACTTAGCAAAGCCTTGTCTAAAAATTTTTAAAGGCCTGGGATATAGCTCAGTGGTAGAACAACCTTGGGTTCAATTCCTCAATACTGCAAGAGGGTGGGGAACTCTTTCCTTCCAAGCCCTAATGCAAGCAGGTTCCTGTCCTCCTTTCAGAGCAAGGAAAATAGACACTGGCCTCAAAGCTTTCCTGAGAACAGACTGGCCTTGGCCAGATGTAGCTGTTCTTCCTCCACAGAACTCTCACAGCTCTCAGGGCTAGCCCCACTGCTGTTCCAGCAGGTGAACTGGGACCATTCAAGGCTCCTGGCAAGCTGCTTTCCTCTAAAATATTTAGGGATCATGGACTACCTTTGTCAGCCCACTTGTTTTAACTCCCTCTTCAACAGGTTTTCTTCCCACAGCCATGTCCTGCCATCCTCTCCGCCCCCAAAGCACGGGACCACAGGTCTACCATGTGCCATTTCCCCATACCCATCCCAGTCAACACGGTGGAGGTCTGAGGCCATTTCCCACTAATGATGACCAAGGATGTCATTTTTTCTGGGAAGCTCTGTATCTTCTAGAAATGGCCTGTGGCTGTGGGATCTTGTGAGACTGGCGAGCAGGAACCAGTATCCTCTTCTGACAAATAAGACAGGAACTCAGTAATTTACTTTCTCCCAGTATAAAGTTCCATGTGTATGGAATATACTGGTTTTGATAGGAACCAGTTCAGTTGCTATGTAGCATGCTTTTTATTTTATTTTTTGAGACAGGGTCTTGCTTTGTAGTTCAGGCTGGCCTTAAATCCACTGTGTAACCCAAGCTGGGCTAGAACACATCTCCTGCCTCAGTCTCCTGAGAGTTGGGGTTACAGGCATGCACCAACATGCCTGGCTAGCATAATTTTATTTTAATGGAAACTGTTCAAAATTCAGTAAAAACACAATACCGTCAGACATGGATGCAGGTATGTGTGCTGCAGGAAAGTTATTCATTTTTGGGGTTCCTTGTTCAGTGCTAATCTCTGGCACCAGCCTCTGCCCTATACCCTGGCTGTACCATGGTCTCCAAGCCCCCTGAATGATCAGTTTATCTTCCTGTACTTCACCTTGGAACACATGGTCCTTCTGTAGAGGGCGAATGCCTGAGAAGATTTTCTGGCCTCATCTGCACGAGCCACAGTGTTCTTTCTCCAGCGATGTAACGCCCACCTAGGAGTTCAGGGACCGTGAGAGCAAGTGACCCCAGTGTGGAGGGATGTAAGTAGCTTCTGTGAATCACTTCTTCTTCTTGCCCCACTCCTGAGTAAGGACTCTGCCTCAGAGTATCTACTGCCCTGACACCCAAGTTCATGCTCATGTCTATAACCAACAGATGAGTAGTTAGGATTTGTGCTGGTCACTGGGTGAGAACCAGGGACCTAGCAAATGCACAGGAGCTAATGCCACATCCTCCTGAGTTTATGTGATCCACAGCCACAAGCAGACAATGACAATACAAGTGATTCACGGCATGATAAGGGAGGTAGAGAGAGACAGGGGAGCTGGAGGGAGGTCATCTGAATCCAAGCACATGCTTTTGTGGAGTTAGCATGGGGGAAGCCTCTTCTTACTCCTAGTTGTCCAAAGGACTAAATGGTGTTTTATGGAACCCCTGAGGAAGAACAGAGGGTTTTAAAGTCCACGAGGTTCACTTCCACATGCCATCCAGAATAGCATGTGCTGAGCAAACACAAAAGAAAAAAAATGAGGGAACAGAGAGAGACCTCCTGGGAAGGACCAACAGAGCTTGGCTTAGAAAGAATGCAAGGTGTGCCACAAGTGCCTTCCAAGAGCTGAGAGATGCAAATGGTCCTAGAGGGCTGGGAGGTGACCGTGAGGAGCCAGCTGGGAGGGAACTGCCTGGGAAGTGACAGGAAAGGGCATGCTGCAGGTCTCAAGGCAGGAGAGGAGACAGTGTCTCAAGAGGCTGAAAGTTGCAAGTGGCAGGAGGGAGGAAAAAGCACTCAGAGGAGCAGGACAGGTGGGAGCCCTCACAAGCATCCAAGTTCTCCTTCCAAGGCTGGCCCTACACACTGCAAGAGTTTAAGACATGCTCAGGTGAACAGGTAAGTGTAGTGCTTGCTGTGAAAAAGCCATAACCACAGTATGAGTAGCACGAGGCACTCAGGCCCATCCTCTGCCTGGCCAGACAGGACTCCCCACAACATCTCACTCTGGAACTGTTCCTCCTCCCTCGGCCTGTACCCCATGAGACATGAGACACTCACCGAATCAGCTGCCTGTTGTGCTGGCTCTCTCTGACTGCCACTTCCTGTAGGATGCTCCACACTGTGCTCTGGTAAGCCTGTGGAAGATGAGGACTGGAGGCCACCTGTGTCAGGGAGGCCTCTGAGGTGTACTTGTATACCCAGAGCACTAACAAAGGTGGGAAAACAGTGAAGGTCGCTATTCCAAAGCCAGCAGACCCCTCCCCAAGACTGTTGCACTTGGCCCTCACCTAACAGGCTAAACCCTGAACTCCTGGACATGGAGCCACTTGTCCTATAAAGCTGGTATTTTCACTTTGCCCAACAAGGATTGATGGACTCTGTGGCTATAAAACTCGTGGTCCGGGCCATCTGCTATGTTTGAGGCTTGTGAGATTACTCTGGGGAAGGTACTGAAGAAAAAGGAAGCAGTCTCTAGAAACTTTCCCCACCCCCACCACAAGGAGATTTGGAGGAACTAGGTGCTCCTACCAGCCACTTTCGCAGTGCTCTTCGCAGCACGGCACGCTGGCTGTGCAGGTCTGCCTGCATCAGCTTTTGTTGCTCGGCTGCCCGTAGGGTCAGGCTCTGTGGACAGAGGAGACCACAACCACTGAGAGATGACTTAGGTGGAGGCTGGTTCCAGGTATGCCTCCATTTTACACTCTGTGTGGGCTCATAGAAGCCTGTTTCCTCATCTACAGCTATATAGTTCCTGAAGGTTTTCTGAGGATCAAATGAGGCAAGTACCTGACTTACAGTAAATGCATGATGAATGTCAGTTTAAATTTTTATACATTCAGTAGGGTTCCTGTAAAGGTTACATGAGGAATTTTAGATTCAGAAAATTCAGATAAGAACAGCCTAGCACCTAAAGGAACATGGAGACATGAGCAAACCATCTCACAAAAGTGAGGACACTTCTCATCTGCTGCCTGCCCTCCTCTCCCAGCTTAGATGCAGGAGGCTTCCAAGGCACTGCCCAGGAGCCCATCTGTCTGCTCTGAGTCACCCTGATACACAGCTCCACCTATCCAAAAGCCACACTTGGGTGGTGTCCACACTGAAGTCTTACCTCCCTCCACCTGCTCCAGGCCCAGCACAGGAGCCGCCCTGAGTGGAACCGTGCAGCCTGCAGCCTGCTCATCCTCCTGCAGGGAGACAAATGGATCTCAGCACTGCAGAACAGACTAGCCTCCTGATGACTCCCATTCACCATCCCTGGCTCCCACTCAGTCCTAAGTATTTTTGGGGGAAGAGACAAGGTCATTTCTGAAGAGCAGGACTTGGGTTCTTTCCCAGAGGAGTGCGCTCACAAAGTTTTACACATAAATTCATGGGGCTTCAACTAGCTTATGCTTTCTCATGCTGAAGCCCCCCTACTGAAAGGGAGGTTGAATGTGAGAGGAAGTGAGATTCTCAGACTACTGAGAATCTGTATCCACAATGGATACAGAAAGGCACCAAAACGGATGATCACTGCAGTGGACATGTGTACCCTGCTCCTTGTAGCCACATAGTATGGAAAAAAATGCTATAACCTGTCCACAGGCCAGTCATCAGTCCTGGGATAGCTGGCTATCTTCACACAGGCCCGTCAGCCTGTTTCCTGGGTATGGTCATTTCAAATGGGCCCCAACCATAAATAGGATGTGGCCAATGGACAGGATCTCCCAGATCCATGAGTATTCTGTCCCAGCTGAGATACTGAGGCTGGGAGGGCCATCAGGTACTCCAAGATCCTGTCACTATGGGCTTAGTTTTACTTGGACCATTTCAGATTAAGTATCTGGAATTTACAACCAGTCTAATGTAACACTACCCTCTGGATAGGCACTTGGGGCTGACATTGCTGCTGCAGTCAAACCTGACAGGGGCTGGGGAGGGTTCTGAGGCAGAACAATCCACTCACTCTGTTCTGAGCCCTTGGGCACTCTGCTTCCAGATGCAGAAAGCATTTCTGAGCTGCCTGTGGTGGTGCTGGGCACAGGCCACTGCTTCCCATTCCCGCTGCTGGTGATGTACTGCTGCCCGCTGGTGCCACAAGGACCAGAACCTACGCAGAAGCTGCCCCTCTGCGTGGAGGATGGCCTGAAGCAGGATAGAAGGAAGAGAACAGAACAAGTCAACTAGGAGAGTGGTAGAAAAGTCAGAGGAGAATCTTCAGGCCACGAATCATGATTGAATGAAAAGAAATGGATATTCAGAAGGTACTCTGACCTGGAAGCTACCAGTGAACTCCAGTAGTAATACCACAGATATGCAGACCTTGCTCCTGCTCCTGGCTCAGGAGGCCCAGCCCAGCTGTGTGGGCCTGGTTTTCCAGCAACTTACTTTCTTTCCTTTTTTTTTTTGGTCTTTTTGAGACAGGGTCTCACGATGCAGTTCAGGCTGGCCTTGAGCTCACTATGTAACCCAGGCTGGTCTGGAACTCAGAATGATCCTCCTGCCTCAGCCTCCCAAAGGCAGGGATTACAGGCGTGTGCCAGCCCAGTTGTTTCCTTCAACTTTCTAAGGAGGGGACACAGTGAGGACAGGGGCTTTAAACAGGTCCTACCCTTCCAGGTACCTCCTCAGGGACAGCCACTTACTATTCTCTCTGCCAAGCGGTTTTCTCGATGCTGAAACATCTTCTGCCACCAGACAGTAAACATCTGCTTCTCTAACATCTCCCTAAAAACAGTGGAAGGACCCATGTAAGAAAAATGAATAGTAGGAAAGCACTAAATGTAAAAGACAAAAATCCAACAGAACTGTAAGTTCCAAATAATTAGATTTTCCTTAACAAACTCTAATGAGAAAGGAAGGAAAGGAATTCAGGCAATAGTCAAAAGAAAAAGCACAAAACCCCCAACATTTCTCCACTTACTTTCAGAATGAGCAGCCTTTGTACAAAATGAGGAAGATTCAGACTCAGAGATCCTAGTTCTTTTGACAAGAAAGTGATTTTTGGGTTGCATTTTGGGTACTCAACCTCTAAAAGGTTTGTCATCATTGGACTAGGGACATCTCAGTGCAAAGGCCCTGGGTTCAATCAAGGGAAAATAAAATATTTCAGCCAGGTGTAGTGGCACATACCAGTAATCCCAGCACTCATGAGGTAGAAGCAGGAATATTCAAGGACATCAAGGCCAGTCTAAACTACATAACAAGACCTTGTCTTAAAAAATAAATAAATAAATAAATATTTAAAGCAAAAATAACAAATTTGTATTGTGGAGTAAAAAACATATATTGTAGATGTAAAATATATCATTAAGAGTATCATCAAGGGTGAGAAACAAACAGCTTTACTGTTTTTGATTCCTTATATTTAACACAAAATAGCATATTAATTCTAAATAGAATTATAATAAATTAAAGGTGTATATTCTAATTTCTAACATAACAATTTCAAAGCCACAATGACATAGCTGCAGAAGTGGGGTTCATGCTTGTAATCTGAGTACTGGGGAGGCAGGGTAGGAGGATTGTGAGTTCAAGAATAACCTGACCTATAAATGCAAGACCTCTCAAAACAAAACAAAAAATTATAATGAAGCCAGGCATGGTGGAGCATGTGAGGAGGCTGAGGCAAAAGGACTGTAAATTTAAGCCCATTTTGGGCAACTCAGCAACTTAGTGAGACTCTTTGTCTCTAAACAGACAGACAGACAGATAGATACACAGATGCGTAGACAGGCAGATAGGCTAGGGATATAGTTCAGTGTGATGACTTTGGTTCAATCAGTACCCTTAGTTGGGTGTGGTGGCACATACTATAATCCCAGCACTTGGGAGGCACAGACAGGAGATTACTGTGAGTTCAAGGATAGCCTGGGCTGTGTAAGCAAGTTCAAGGCCAGGCTGCGCTACATAGTGAGACTCTGCCTTAAAAAAAAAAAAAAAAAAAAAAGAATAAATATAAAATAAAAAGGTCAAACCACCAAAAGATAACAAAGTCTCAGTTAGGCTTTCATCATCTTTCAGGCCTCCTGGCTACTTCTTGTCTCCAATTCATCTGCCAGTCTTTTGCACTACATAGCAAGACCCAGTCTTAAAAAAAAAAAATCAGCTGGCCACATAGTTTTTATCTATCCCTGAACTTTCTCTTCTATTCCATTTATTTTTGGGTATCCTTATGTCATTACCATACTGTCTTGATGACTGTACATTCTTAGGAAATTTTAAAATCACACAGACTTTAAACTTTTTTTTTTTCAGTATATTTTGTCTATTCTCAGTCTGCATTTCCATATAAACTGTAGAATCAATCTGCCAGCCGGGCGTGGTGGCGCACGCCTTTAATCCCAGCACTCGGCAGGCTGAGGTAGGCGGAGCGTTGTGAGTTCGAGGCTGGCCTGGGCTACAACGCAAGCGCAAGGCCGGCCTGAGCTACATAGTGTGAACCTGCCTCAAAAAAATCAGGGCTGGGAGTTTGGCTCAGTGCCTTAAGCGCCTGCCCTGGCAGGCGCGAGGTTGTGAGTTTAATCCCCGGTGCCGGAAAAAAAAAAAAAAAAAGAATCAATCTGCCAGTTTTTTTGGGATTGTATTGGATATACTATTTCTCTTTAAAATTCACTTTCCATTTTTTAAAACTCACTAGTTTTAGCACTATTTTTAAAAATTTCATAAACAATCATCTTTATGATAGCTTTACTTTATTCTTTTCAAACTGTATGACTTTGTTTTGTTTTGTTTTTTTGAGACAGTAGAACAAAAATGGCATACAAGTCAGGTGTGGTGGTGAATGCCTATAATCCTAGCACTCAGGAGGTTGAGGCAGGAGGATAGCCATGAGTTTGAGGTCAGCCTGATACACACTGCCCTTGAACGGACTATGTAGCCCAGGCTGATCTCAAACTCATGGCAATCCTCCAGCTTCTGTATCCAGAGTGCTGGAATTACAGGCATACACCACCATGCCCAGCTCAAACTTTTTTTAACAAAAGTGCCAAGACAATTCAATGGCAATGGGAACAGAAAGATGCTGAATAGAGTACTGATTATCCAGGGACATAATTCATGAAACTATACCAAATTGTGTAACACCTGTGTCTTTCATTGTGTATATGTTTTATATTAATTTAAAAAAAAGAAATCAGTTTCATTTCATTCTCAATATATTTTTAAATGGAGGGATCACAAATTATTATTTTTCACTGTCACAAACAGACAGATCAACTAGCCAAAAACTAACAATGAAATATTAGAACTGAATGAAACTTTTGAACTGGACTTAGTAGATGTCTACAGAGTGTTCCACCTCACAACATCCGAAATACACATTATCCTCAGCTGCACACAAAACATTCTCTAAAACAGACCACATACTAGATCATAAAACATGCTTAAGTAAATGCAGAGGAACTGAAATTAACTCATGCATATTATCAGACCATAGTACAATAAAATTGGAAATCAATGGCAAAAGAAACCATAAGAACTTCATAAATACATGGAAATTAAATAACACCCTCCTGAACAAACAATGGGTCACAGATAAAATTAAAGAAGAAATCAGTTTCTACAATTAAACAATAATGCCAATGTAAAATTCCAAAACTTACAGGATCCAATGAAAACAGTCCTAGGGGGGAAATTCACAGCGGTGAATCCCCCTATCAGGAAAAGAAAGTGAGCTCAAATAAACAACTTAATGTTGAACTTCAAGATTCTAGAAAAAGAAGAGCAGGACAAGCCCAAAGCTCATGTAAGAGAGGAAATTATAATGATCAGAGCAGAAATCAATGCAACGGAGACTAAGAAAATACAAAGACTCAACGAATAAAGAGTTGGTTCTTTGAATGATTAAATAAAATTGACAAACCCCTCCCTTTGGTTGAGACACGGATTGTTATCTAACCATCTCTACTCTACATTCAAGGAGACTGAAGTGCAGAGTGAGTGACCTGCCCAGGGTCACAGAGCTGCCAGGTGGCAGAGCAAAGGTTTGAATTCAGGCCTAACCAGCTTCCCAACCACACTCTCAATTACTCTGCTTCCTCATAAATCAGGAAGGAGGAAACCTGAAAAACCAATTTAATAAAAAACACGTCAGCCAGGCATGGTGTTGCACACCTGTAATTCCAGCACTCAGAAGGCTGAGGGAGGAGGATCACCTTGAATTTGAGGCCAACCACCAGGCTACAGAAGTAAGTTCAAGGCCAGCCTGCCCTATACAGTGAGACTCTGCCTCAAAACAAAACAAAACAAACAATAAAAAGGCCAAAACACCAAAAGATAACAAAACCTTAGTCAGGCTTTCACCATCCTTCAAACCTCCTGGCTACTTCCTGTCTCCAATGCACCTGCCAGCCTCGTTTCCAGTAGGAACTCCAAAAACCCAAGCCTGCTCCACAGTCAAAATCCTTGTAGAGGTTCCTCTTAGCAACTTTGAAGGTACTCTCAAAAGTTTTCTCCCTACAGCATGTAAAATATAAATAGCAACAGAAGCAAGTATTGACTGCTTGTTTGTAAAGAAAACAAAGGGGTGTATGTTTTAAGTAATAAAAGCATTTGTCAAAGACTTTATACTAGCCGGGCGTGGTGGTGCATGCCTTTAATCCCAGCACTCGGGAGGCTGAGGTAGGCGAAGCATTGTGAGTTCGAGGCCAGCTTGGGCTACAACGCGAGCGCAAGGCCGGCCTGAGCTACATAGTGCGACCCTGCCTCAAAAAACCAGGGCCGGGAGTATGGCTCAGTGCCTTAAGCGCCTGCCCTGGCAGGCATGAGGCTGTGAGTTCAATCCCCGGTGCCGCAAAAAAAAAAAAAAAAAAAAAAAAAAAAAAAAAAGAAAAAAACAAAGACTTTATACCACACTACAACACAGCAGTCAGGTAAACATGAAACTGCTGTTTCTGCACAAGAGGGTAGAGATAGCCTGTATTGCCTGAAACTACCTCCATAAATCATCTCCTTGGACTTTACTTTTTTTTTTTTTTGCGGCACCAGGGATTGAACTCACAACCTCGCACCTGGCAGACAGGCGCTTAAGTTAATGAGCCAAACTCCCGGCCCTGGTTTTTTTGAGGCAGGGTTGCACTACGTAGCTCACGTTGGCCTTGCACTTGCGTTGTAGCCCAAGCCGGCCTCCAACTCAGCACTCCTCCTACCTCAGCCTCCTGAGTGCTGGGATTAAAGGCGTGCACCACCACGCCCGGCTTTCCTTGGACTTTACACTGAAGGGCTCCCGAGTTCTGGGTAATCTTCTCAAACAGCATCTGGAGTTCTCCAAATTCAAGATTACCACAATTTTTCCTATTACATGCCCCACCCCTCAGCCTCTCCACCTTAATCTCCAAAACTATTACCTTACTAGTTCCATGCACTTATTGAAACATCTGTCCATCAGCTTCTACAGGATCAGTCCAACCCCCAGGTTGGGCCTCCATCCTCAGCCCCTTGCCTGACAGGAAGCCACCCCCACATACTTCCTCGCTCTCCAGCTACCCTCAGTACTAGCTCTGAACTCTAGAAGAATCTGTGCCCTGATATTAACTGGGGATTCACAGATTTATTCTGCTGGCTTTCAATTGTTTGCTGTGTATCAGCCTTGTCTTCTTACAAGAGCTTAAAGCTCCCACAAAGTCACTGAAGAGAGACTCCTCTTGATCAAGTAGAAAGCACCTAGGCTTTGGAACGGGAGATACGAATTTATATCCTGGCTCTCCCCACTTACTGACTGTGTTACCATGCATATAGGTCGTTTATCATTCTCAATCTGCTCTCTCAGGACTGCTATGAGAAGGAAAGTATTAATGAAGACAATTATGTCACAGCAGAATGAGCTTATATATTTGTTTCTTTCATCATATAATGCCAACCCACAGTGGCTGACACAGCAATTCATAATTTTGTCATTATGTCCCACCAACATGTCATAAGGACCTGCTATGGGCATGTTTGGTCCTATGGATGTAGTGCAGTTCCTGGATCTTTCTAATTTTGTTGATGACTATAATTTTTTTAAAGTTTTATTTTAGAGAGAATAAAGTCAAGCAAAATAAAACAGAATAAAGTCAATCAAGCTGGGCGTGGTGGCGCACGCCTTTAATCCCAGCACTCGGGAGGCTGAGGTAGGCGGAGCATTGTGGGTTCGAGGCCGGCTTGGGCTACAACGCGAGTACAAGGCCGGCCTGAGCTACATAGTGTGACCCTGCCTCAAAAAACCAGGGCTGGGAGTTTGGCTCAGTGCCTTAAGCGCCTGCCCTGGCAGGCGCGAGGTTGTGAGTTCAATCCCCGGTGCTGAAAAAAAAAAAAAAAAAAAAGAATAAAGTCAATCAAAACAAGACAGTGTAAGTGACACAGGATTTGAAAACAAGATAATAGGAAATCAACAATGGTTACCTTAATGCCTTTTCTTGTTTTCAAAATAGCTGCCCATTCCTTCAGACACAGTAAAATCATTACAGAAACAGAATAGAAGGAATATAAATGGCTGGGCCTGAGCGCTTCCAACCAGGAAACAAGACTGCCTTCCAGGGGCCTGTGCGACCAGCGTGGACCCCAGGAAGAGAAACATCCCCCCCACCCCCACTGTACGCCTACCTGTACGCAGGCTAACAATCAAGGACAAAGCTCTCTCCCCTGCCCCAAAGCAACCTGCTAGTTCTGAGGCCTGGCTACATTGATAGCAACTGAGATACATAAAACAACTAAATGCTAGTATTGCTTTGTTCATTTTGCAGGCCTAGAGCTGGCAGCCTGAGCATCTCTTTGGAAGATGACAGTACACAATGTAGCAAAAATGGGGGATTCTCTTCTGTCTTGTCTTTGAAGCCCAATATTGTTCTCATTGTTTTGCTTTATTCTGATTAACTTTTTTTTGGCCTTATTTTATACCCTGTTTTTATTGGTTTTTTTTTTGTTTGTTTGTTTGACTGTACTATACCTGTTGGAAAGGTCAACTACTCTGAAAATAACAAGTTATACTATAGTAGCTATTGTTTTCATAGTATCTTTCTTAGAAGTTCTGTACCAGTTCTACTGCTTTGTTATGACTGACTTCATTCTGTTATGTTTTGTTGGATTTTACTATCTTTAAAATAAAAAAAAAAGAAGCAATAAAAACAAAACAATGAATGCAACACAGGACTTCAAAATAAGATAATAATAAATCCAAAATGGCTACCATAATACATCTCATTATCTTTGAAATAGCTGCCCATGCCATCAGATACACCAAAATCAAACAATATAAAACAGAATAAAACCCAATCGTGCATGGGGCTCTGATAGACTGGGAACAACTAGATCCAAGCCTCTCCCTGTGAGTCAGCACCATTTGTGGACCGGGGTTGGAGAGAATAGTGGCCACAACACCAAACAGGCCCAGTCTGGGAGCTGGCACCGTGCACAGGTCCCTGGCAGACTGGAAGCAGCCAGACCTCAGCTCCTTCCGGGCTGGCAGACAGGCGGTGCTATCCCTCCCTCCCCCAGGAAACTGGCTTATCCAGAGAAACACAAGCTGTGATGATAGTTATTGAGGTGAAATGCAATTGGATGCCTGTTGTGCTCTGGTATTTCACTAACATTGCAGGTCTAGGGCCAGTGGTCTGATCACAGATTCAGAGGATATTGGTAAGTGGTGTGCCATCCAGAGGGGGTCTCCTTCTGAGGGTTGCAACCATTGTTGATTCCCTATGGTCTTGTTTTGAGGTCCTATGTCATTTCCATTGTTTTGCTGGGTTGGGTTTTATTCTCTTTTGTTTTTTTGATTATGTTGGATCCCATGGCAGGAGAAGCTATTTCAAGAATGGCAAGATATATTATATTATGGCATATATAATATAACATATTATATTTTGGATTTACTGTTGGCTTGTTTTGAAGTCCTTTATCACATTCAGTGTTTTGCTTTCATTGTTTTTAGTCTGTTCTGTTTGATTTATACTATGTCCAAAGTTACCTGCAGCTATTTTGAAGACATTGAGGGGCACGATGGTAACTACTATTGATTTCATGATGTTTTGAGGTCCTGTATCTCTTGGTTTGTTTTGATTGCTTTTATTCTGCTATATACTCTTTAAAATAAATAAATAAAAAAAGAATACAATCCAACCAAACAAAACAATGAGAGTGATACAGCACTTCGAAACAAGATAATAGGGAATTAATGATGGTCACTACCTTCAGAAGAGAATCCCCTATAAATGATATACTGTATAATGTTATCCTCTGAATAGATGATCAGACTACTGGCTTTAGGCCTGCAAAGTCAGTGAAACACTAAACACTACAAGCATTAAGTTGTATTTTAAGTCATTAGCTATCTTGATGACTATAATTTTAAGAGTACAGGACCAGTGATTTAGCTCTGGCAAAGCACCTACCTGGCAAGAGCAAGGTCCTGAGTTCGATTCCTGGTACCAAAAAAAAGAAAGAAAAAGAGAGAGAGAGCACAAAATGCCAGGTCTTGCAACAGTAACTAAACATTTCAGGGAACTTACACTCAAGAATGCCTGCCAAGGGCAGGCAAGGTCCTACTCTGCTGATCCAGAAAGCTAATGTTTGGAATGGAGTTCTCAGCCTCATGAAATGAAGATGGGCATAAAATGCAGGCTACTTGTTAAGCACTTCCAATAAAGATGGACAAAAGTTTTCCCAAAGGAAATAACTCTCTTTTCCTATTAGGTGAAATCAATAGGCCCACATAACTGAAAAACAAGGAACAACAAGAAGCTGGAGGGCTGAGAGGGTGAGAAGCAAAGCATGGCTGGCAGATTTGGACCACAGACACCTGTCCTGGTGCAGAGAGAAACTGCACAGCGTACCTGTGAAAACAGGCTGCTCTTGTGTTGAGGACGTTTTCCTGCTGGTGCCATTGCCAGAGTCTACTCCACGTGTGGAAGGCAGCAGGCAGGGCTCTTTGCTGGAAGTAACCATCTGCTCTGGCCTGCAGTTGCTGAAGTAAAATAATGAATGGCTTTTGTGTTTTGCTTTTATTTATTTTATTTTTCATCAAACAATCTTTCAGGGTCACACTCATGAGGGAGGATTGCTTCCTATATAATGAAATTGATAAAAAGATAAAAATTATTATGTTTAATCTTTGCCAATATACTAGGTAAAAATGAAAGACAAAAATTAAAAACTTCCTTAATTACATGTGACCTGACCATCTCTTCATATATATTTAGATAAATACATATGCACACATGTGTATACCTAAATTTCTTCCCTAATGCTAAGAGGTGTTCATACTTATTAACTATTTTATCTGGTTGTCAGTATTTAATTCAGTGATACACACAGGTTTTCGAACCTTAAAAACTTTGTTAGTCTTTTGTCATGTGTGTTTGCAGAATCTATTTGCCATACAAATTCTTTAACTTTTTTTTGTTGTTGTTGGTACCAGGGATCGAACTCACAACCTCATGCCTGCCAAACAGGCGCTTAAGCCACAGAGTCAAACTCCCAGTCCTATTTTTTTCGAGGCAGGGTCGCACAATGTAGTTCAGGCTGGCCTTGCTCACGTTGTAGCCCAAGCCAGCCGTGACCTCACAATGCTCCACCTACCTCAGCCTCCCACGTGCTTGGATTTAAGGTGTGCGCCACCACGCCTGGCTGATTCTTTAACTTTTTATGTAATTATGAATGATTACTATTTCATTAATTTTATTAGTAAGAAAACCAACAACTGACCTACAAATAGATATACCTCCATGATCTAAAACATTGGAGAGGATATCATTTATGCACATGGGAAGGAGGCTTTTTTTTTTTTTTTTTTGCGGCACTGGGGATTGAACTCACAACCTCACGCCTGCCAGGGCAGGCGCTTAAGGCACTGAGCCAAACTCCCAGCCCTGTTTTTTTTTTTTTTTTTTTGAGGCAGGGTCGCACTATGTAGCTCAGGCCAGCCTTGCGCTCGCGTTGTAGCCCAAGCCGGCCTTGAACTCACAACGCTCCGCCTACCTCAGCCTCCCGAGTGCTGGGATTAAAGGGGGAAGGAGGCTTTAAAACATGGTTGTAGAGCAGGGATGGTGGTGTATGTCTGTAATCCCAGCACTCTGGGAGGCCGAGATAGGAGGATTGTGAACTCAAGCCTAGACTGGACGATTTAGTGGTTTAGCAAGATTCCATCTCGAAATAAAAAATAAAATGGGCTAGGGATGTGGGATGTGGTGACACATACTTGTAATCCCAGCACTAGGGAGGCTGAGGCAGGACGATTACTCTAAGTCTGAGGTCAGCCTGAACTACACAACAAGAGCCTATTTCAAAAACACCAAAAAAGGGGTGTGGGGATGTAGCTCAGAGAAAAGGCTCTGGATTCTATCCCCTGTCCCTCACAAAATGGTGAATGAACAAAAAGACATAGTGGGGATGGCTCCAAGATTACTGGGGCCTCAACTGAGAAGATTCTAATGGCAAGGATTTGGAATCATCCAGAGCATCTCCATGCATGTCTGGTTCTTCACTCGGAATGACTCAAAGACTGGGCTGAACTGGGAGTGCTAACCTGATAGCTTAAATACAGCCTTGTCATGAGATGTGGGCTTCTTCACAGCATAGTGGCTTTGGGGTAGTCAGACATCAGGGCTTCAGAAGTGATTGCTCAAGTCAACAAAACACAAATATGGCCCTTCACTTGGCCTTGGCAGTCATCTAGTGCCTGACCATGCTCTCTTGGTCAAAGCAGTTGCTATCCCACCCAAATCCACACTTCCCAATAAAGGAGGATTTGCAGCAACTTTATTTCTTAGTATTGAAGACTGAACCAGAAGCCATGAGCTGCATCCCCAGCATCTTTATTTTTGAAACTAGTTCTCACTATGTAGTTCAGCCTCAAACTTTCCATGTTCTTGCCTCAGCCTCTTGAGTAGCTGAGATTATAGGTGTGGACTACCACACCAGGCTTTCCCTGAACTCCAGTACTAGGGATTAAATCCAGGTACTCAAACATGCTACACAAGTGCTCTACCACTCCACAGGCACAGTCCTTTTCATTTCATGTTGAGTCAGGGTCTTGATAAATTCCCCAGGCTAGTTTCAAACTTACAATCCTCCTGCCTCAGCCTCCCAAGTGGCTGGGATTACAGGTGTGTATTACTGTGTCCAGCTACCCACTGTGTTTTGTCTTAGTTTAACTTATCTTAGCCAAAAGGCCGAGAAGTGACTGTCTTGTCTTAATTTAAAATTAAGTTGTTTTATGCCACTGAGTTTGGGATGATTTTTAACAAAACAACAGACAACTGGAATAGTGTGCAAATGCACATATGTATGTATATGGGTACAAGCACTTCAACCCACACAGAGAAAGATACAGGATTAACTACCAAATGTCTCTTTTTTTTTTCAAATGTCTTCTTAAAAGGCAAGCTTGTAAGTATCTTTTTTTCCCTTCTTTTTATGTCTTTCTAGCCTTCCAAAATTTTCTATGTCTGTATCTTGTTTTGAACTTTTTATTATGGGCATTTTTGAGCGTAAACAAAAGTAGGAGCAACAGCCTAATCAATGCCTGTGAACTTCAAAAATTAGCAAACATTTTGCCATTCTCTATTATTTTTTATTTTTTAAAGTTTATTAGTACATGCGTATAATACATAATGTTTACATTCCTTGTGGGAAAATTAGTACATGTACCTATTACTTCTTAATAAGGAAAAAAACCCACAATAAATAATGTTTTAACTTTTCCTAAAATAGAAAGAACTGATGTGCGCTTGAGGTATCTATACCAAGAGGTGACATTCAGATTGTTAGCTAAAGATTTTTCAACATCCGTGGCCAAGCAGAGTTCTTGCTATTCTTTAAACTTATTTTGCCTTCAAAATCAGACTAAACTGGAGCAGTATGTGAGAGAACCCTGACCACTGACTTTTAAAATATGGTGAGTCCCTGGGTCAAGGAAAGTTCTCTTTTCCAGAAAGAAATAAAATGGTCTTCTGCTTTCCACCTGGAATAAACACAAATTTTCCATCCTGGCACTCAGTATTTTGCTAAAAGGTCTCCTAATTTTCTACTGAACTAGTATTAAATTAATTCAAGAGAGTAAGTGGCATCTTTCAAAAAGTCACATAATCTAAAAGGATGTCAAAGAGTGCAGTGACTGTAAGCATTTTCTAAGTGTAGAAGGCCAAAGTGACACCAAACCAAGCCAACGCCAAGCCATCCAAACTCCCACAACCAAGGTGATCCTTTAGAAAAACTCTGACATGATCAATGGCAGTTAATTTGTTCATTCATCCATATATTAGCACAAGTTCTTTGCCAAGTACTGTGCTGGGCTAAGGAGAAGAGAGACAGGCTGTACTCACAAGTTGTTCCAGGCTGGCAGAAGAAAGAGGCCAGCAGACAACTGTGTGATGAATGCTCTGATGAACTACACAGGTAGGCGTAGGCTGGGGGTTGAGACAGCACCTGAGCTTCAAGGGTAGTGAAGCACAGAGAACTGCGGGTACAGAGTAGCAGGAGTGTGAGCAGAACATTCAGGAATACCGAGCAGTCTGACTGCCAGTGCAGTTATGAAGGAAGAGTGCTCACAGGAAGGAAGGGTAGAGAAATAGTGACCAGATCCTAGACAAGTTTGTGTGCCTTGCTAAAAATTTGTATTCTATCTCAAAAATAAAGGGAGTCGGTCAAAATCTTTAGATTCACTTGTTAGATTCTAGCAGCAGATGGAGATGAGATTAGGGTGGCCAGCACAAAAACAACTCGGGGGAGTTTGGTTTGTGTTTTCCTCTGAATCACTGTCACAGATGGCCACAGAGGGGCACTTTTCATGCAGACATCATCCATTGATCAAATATCTCCACCGGTCTGAATATGGCCTCAAAATCCTACTGAGTTTAGCATCCCAATCATTAGACTCAGCCTGCATTTTGTCACATGCATTTGTCATCCTCATGCTACTTGTAAGGCTGTGAGAGCAGGAATTCTGCCTACTTTGTATCATAGTTGTGTCCTCAGTGCTTAGCAGTCTGAAGGATAGCAATTGTACAAAAAAGTAGAATGCTTCTTAAATAGAACTCAATTTAGCTTTCTTAATCTGCTTTTACTAATCAAGCTGACCCCCGCCTCCTCCACCTACTGGTGCACGTATGTCAAGACACTATTTAGCATTAAGATACAGCACTTATGCTCTGTATATTTCCTCATAACTCCAGAAGGTCCCACTAGGTGACAGACTTGCTAACTCATGTAATAAATTAATGCAACTCCAGATGTGAGTGGTCATTCAGATTAGTGGTGCATACTTATAGTTTCAGCACTAGGGAAGACTTCAAGTTTGAGGCCAGCCTGTAATTTTGAGGCCAGTCTGAACTACATACTGAGATCCTGCCTCAAAATGAATGAACGAATGGATGGATGGGCAGTGGTAGAATGCCACTGGATTTTATTCCTAGCATGGGGTGGGGGGAATGATACATGTACATCATTCATACATATACATAATATGTAAATATATACATGAATAGCTGGTAAGAACTCATTGCTGTCCTCCATTTTTCCAACTGATGAAAGAATGAGAATCATGCAGATTTTGACAACATAAGCAAGGACTGAAAGAAATACATTTGAGCTTTTTACAGCACTTTTTCCTCCAAACCAGAAAAGCAGGATCTCTTGGCATAGGCCTTTCCCAAGAGACTTTCCAAAACCAACTCAAGAATGAAAGGCAGTACAGGTATCTGCCTTAAAGTATTCCATACCTGCTTGTATCTTCTCTTCTGAGTATAACGTAACCACAACTTGATACACTTGTGTAGCAATGTTACCCTGAAATAAAACGCAGAGCATCAAGGTACTACCCATTTGCACCTTCAAGTTTCAGATTTTTAAAATTTTGTTTTATTTTTAAGGCAGGTAAATCTAAGTACAGTTACTTCTTTGGAGTTAAAGTCACCTTATGGGCTTACTAGTTTCACTCTAGGAGACAGGGAAGTAAGAACATGATAGGTAACTTGAAACCTGTCAGCTCCTGATTTTTGGACTCTGGCTTGCTTAACATTTTGACAACTTTCTTGTTTTTCTTTTTTTGCAGTGCTAGTGACTGAACCCAGGAACTTGCACATGGTAGGCAAGTGTTCTACCACTAAGCCACATTTCTAGTCCTTGATAACTTTCTTACAAATCTAATTAGATCACTAGGCACAGTATTTCTGGAATATGTATGAAACAACCTGGAGATCCTGAACTTGCTGGTTTTATGGCCAAACTCTGAGGCTTATTTGGGACTATCTGGGCCTGTGACATGCTCCCTTTAATGAAGTGATACTAAGAACAAAAGCCACACTCAGTTTTACAAACCAAGATTTAGAATAATGTTATACTTTGATAAACTCTGAATTGAGCTAATTAAATATTAGGATTTTCACTGGCTCATTTTTTTAATGCTCCAAGGGCTGGAGCATTTTCATCCTCTAAAGCTCAGGGTGCAGAGATTGAACACATTTAGTAGCGGAGTATGTGGTAGCTCTGGGTCTGATCTCCTGCACCCAAAATAAATAATTAAAAAAAGACCTATAACTATGCAAATAAGTGAGAAGGGAAAGAAAAGGGGGAGAGCAGGATATTGAACACAATGACTATTTTTAGCAGCAAAAAAAGTTAATAATGGTTACATTTAAAGAGTTAGACTAGCCGGGCGTGGTGGCGCATGCCTTTAATCCCAGCACTTGGGAGGCTGAGGTAGACGGAGCATTGTGAGTTTGAGGCTGGCTTGGGCTACAACGCGAGCGCAAGGCTGGCCTGAGCTACATAATGCGACCCTGCCTCAAAAAACCAGGGCTGGGAGTTTGGCTCAGTGCCTTAAGCGCCTGCCCTGGCAGGCGCGAGGTTGTGAATTCAATTCCCGGTGCCGCAAAAAAAAATAAAAAATAAAAAATAAATAAATAAAATGAAAATAAAAGTTGCCTGCTCCCCTCTCTACAATTCCTTAGTCTAACTTTGTTTTTCTGGTCAGTACCAGGGATCAAACTCAACCTCACACCTGCCAAGCATGCGCTTAAGCCACTGAGCCAAACTTCTGGCACTATTTTTCTTTCGAGGCAGGATCGCACTGTGTAGTTCAGGTCGGCCATGCTCACATTGTAGCCCAAGCTGGCCTCGAATTCAACAACACTCCTCCTACCTCAGCCTCTCTAGTGCTGGAATTAAAAGCATGCGCCACCATGCCCGGCAGTCTAACTCTTTTTTTTTTTTTTTTTTGCGGCACTGGGGATCGAAACCACAATGCTCTGCCTACCTCAGCCTCCTGAGTGCTGGGATTAAAGGCGTGCGCCACCACGCCCGGCTTTATTTTCATTTTATCCTTCCTTCTATACATTCTCAATATTATCCAGACATGTAGTGCTTTATGTAACTAAATGTTGAGCTCTAAAAAACTGAGATCACTCCCCGCACCCTTCATGGGTGTTGAGGCACAAATACCCATCTGGCCTGACCCTTTAATACTAGCAAAGCATAGATCCTGAAATATGAACATCACAACACCAGAAGAACAATGGCAAGACTCAGTACAAATATCCTCATTATATATCCCATCTGACCAGTGAAAAACAAAATGCAATCCAGGAACCACTGGTTTACAGCAAGGTCTCCCCCTTAAAAGGCCTTTCTGAATCTATGGCACTAATTTATGGCACTAACTTATGCATGGCAGTCGGAATAAGAAAGTATCCTGGGAGATGCTGAGGCTAAGGCCAGAGTCCTACCTGTAGTGGCCCCAGGCTATACTTAGTAAAGGGAGCTGCTCTTTTTCTTCCCTCTGCTCAATCCGAGACTGCCAGAGGTTCCAGAATCTATGCAGTAACTGAAACAAAACAGAAATAAAATGGAAATTTACTAAGGTGAAACAGAATGACTGCTCTTAACCTATTAGTGAATCCTTACTCTAACAGACTGTGAACTCCCCCAAAGTAGATACTGTCTGGAACAGTCAATACACTTAGGCTTGAAAAATAATTATCATTGAGTTCTGTACCTGTCTGGACTAACATAAAAGGTAAAGAGACGGTTCTTGCAATCTATGGAAATCTGGATAAATAAACTATTCCTAATCTGAGTCTCACTGAAGAAAATGCCATTTTCGAAAGTCATTTTAAGGGGCCGGGATATAGCTCAGCGGCATCAGTGCCGAGACCATGAGTTCAATTCCTGATGTTCTCCCCCATTTTAGAAATTAAAATTAATCTTACCACTATTGCCACTCTATGAAATAACCTTGCCAAAAATGGTTAATTTCAATTAATCAAGTCCTTAGCTCTAACTTCTACCTTACAGGAACTGCTACACAGAATAATGGAAAATTAAACGACATAACAAAGAAATAGATAAATTAAGAAAGAACATTATATAAAATAATGGGTCTATCATTTTCAAAAAGCAAGCGTGGGGGCCAGGGATTTAGCTCAGCAGCACAAGCGCCAGACTGGCAAGCACAAGACTGTGAGTTCACTCCCCGGTACCAAAAAAAAAGCAAGTGTCATTTTTAAGAAAAAGTGTACATTATGTTAAATAAAATAAACCAGTCACAAAAGGACAAATAGTTCCACTGATGAGGCAACTAGACTTGTGAACTTCATAGAGACAGAAATAATAGTGGTAGCTGGGGGTAGGGGAAAGACAACAGGGAATTGGTGTTTAATGGGTATAGTGGCAGTTTTGCAAGATAAAAGAGTTCTAGAAATGGATAATGGTTATGGTTGCACAACAATATGAATGTACTTAATACCAGTGAATTGTATATTTCACAATAGCTAAGGTGATAAATTTTACGGAATGTGTATCTTACAACTAAAAAATATAAAAAATAAGTAAATGTAAAAAAAAAGCAGTGTAGTGCCGATGGGGATAAACTGCTCTAGATTAAGAGCTGTAAGAGACATAATAATCAAATATAATGAACAATCCTTAATTAAATCCTAGTTTTTAAAAAAGCAACTAAAGCAGGGGATTTAGCTCAGTGGCTTAAGCACCTGCCTGGCAGGAGCAAGGTTGTAAGTTTGATCCCCGGTACACACACAAAAAAATAAATAATAAAACTTTAAAAATAATAGAAATAAAAAAATAAAAAAGCAGCTAAAAAGTCATTTTGGGGAAAAATATAGCAATCTGAATATGAACTGGATATTGGATAATATTAAAGAATTGCTGTTAATTTTGCTGGGGATAAAAATGATACTGTGGTTATGTAAGAAACTAATCTCATTTCTGGGGTGACGCTTGCTGAAATGTTTAGGTATGAAGCATCATGATGTTTATAATTTACTTAGAAATCATTCATGGAAAAAAACACTAAAGCAGATATGGTAAAATTATTATTATTTTTTTTTTTGGTGGCACCGTAGATCGAACTCACAACCTCGCACCTGCCAGGCAGGAGCTTAAGCCACTGAGCCAAACTCCCAGCCCTAGTTTTTTGAGACAGGGTCGCACTATGTAGCTCAGGCTGATCTTGCGCTTGCGTTGTAGCCCAAGCCGGCCTCAAACTCACAACGCTCCGCCTACCTCAGAGACATAGTAAATATGAATAAATGTTGAATCTAGGTCATGAGTATACAGATGCTTATTACATTATTCTGTGTTCTTGTATGTTTGAACACTTCCATAAAACAACAAATTCCATCCTCCTATGCTCAGAAACAAAATTTACAAGGAGAGAAGCTTTTTGACCTCAGGTAAACCAACTACTAAAGCAAACAGTTGCAGTGGAAACACAAACACTGTCTCCTATAATGCAGAACTGAATGTATTTATATTACCAAATCCTCTACCTCACAGTTAAAATCCATGGTCTCTGGTATCTGTGTCAACTATTAATTTTCTTAGCAAACAGATTAAAAATGGGATTAAACGAGGCAAAAACAAGTTGCTCTGTTAGCAGCTATGGATTATCACAGAAAATGAGCATTAAAATTTTGTTTGCTTTTCTTGGTACTGGGGATTGAACCCAGGGCCTTGTGCTCACTAAGCAAGCCTCTACCACTGAGCTACATCCCCAGTCAAGTGTTAAAATTTTGTAGTCTAAAATCTGGACAAATCTCTGAGTACAAAGGTTATAAAAACAGAATGACCATCAGAAGAGGTCCCTTAAAACCGAAGATAACCCTTACCATCATGTCATGCTGCTGATGTGCGAGATTCCTTCTTATTTGCTGGAGATGGACTTGGGTCATATTGTCTTTTAGGGCTCTAAAGCAAAACTTCTATGTAAAGAACACAAGTGATTATAAAGAACCAGTAGTGTTTATAGAAACAAGTACAGGCAAAGCAAAACACTGCCCAAAATCAGAGGGTGAAAAGCTCAGGGGCACTCATCTCCCTGAGTTTCTTTGCCTTGAGATTTAATCAGGAGCATAACACAAGCAGGCTCTCACTCATACTGGCTGAACCAAACCCTAAGGTTCACAGTACTGCACAGGAACAAACACATCCTCACCTTTGACCAACAAGATCCCATGACCTAGATGAGAATTTTACAGAGGCCAAACATCAATTTCTGCCTCTCCAAAAAAACAAAAGCAGGCATTTTGCCCATGGAAGGTTTTGGTTTTCTGCTTCTGTTTTTTACCATGTAAGGGTAACAGCACACATTCCTACAATTATAAATGCAGTTCTGCTAGAGTGGAATAGAAGGAGTCCTTGGGGACAAGGGGCTTGGGGTGGGAGCCTTCCTCCAGCTCCATCAATAATGCTTCATATATGACCTAAGCAAAGCTCATTTGATCCCAGTGATCTGAACCTGGGCTTCAGTTTTCTGAGACAAAAGTGAAGAGGTTAGAGTTACAGGATCCAAGAGGCCCCTCAAAGACATTAAAGTTATGCGGTAAGGTTCGGGGAGAAGAGCCAGTAGAACCAGAACTTGCTCCTCAGTTCCGCATTGTGACTTTGAGCTCTGTTACAGATTAGGGATTAAAAAGGGGTCCCACTATGTAAAAGCTCCCTGAACTAGATCATCTCTATGCTCCAAATCCCTCTTACCCTGTATCATTAACTTCTGTGATCCAAAATGTAAACAGGGATACTCATAATGAAAAGAGGGCTTTGTACCAGAACGTACCTCAGAACTGGCTGTACTCTACAAGCCAGTGTGGGTCAGGATCCCCCAAATACAGATGCCATTAAGTATGAGGAGCAAAACTGCACTAGTCTGAAGTGCTCTTACCAGCAGGCTGCACTGGTGGTGCCGTTCTGCCACCTCGTGCTGGGCAGTTTCTTCTCTACACAGTAACACATCTGCAGGGAAGTTAAGGCATCCAGTCTCCACAAGGTTCCACCCCCACACTTTGCTCCAAGACCCACATGAAGGATCATGGCTGTAGAAGTAACAGCCCTGCTAGGTGTGCTGATGTCCACCTGATTCATTGTGCGAAACCAGGGAAGCAGTGGGAAAAAGCAGTGCCATGGAAATTCCTTACCAAACAGGTAGGCCTGCCTCTCTTCCCTAGGATGTCCGTTTGATGTGAAAAGTACCTGAGATAAGTAGCCATCAACTTTAATAAACATTTCAAAATCACTGTATCAGAAGCAGAACATGATCCTTCTGGTTTTTTTTTTTTTTTTTTTTTTGGAGGCAGGGTGTCACTATGTAGCCCAGGCTGACCTGGAACTCACACCTATCCTCTTGCCTCAGCCTCCCAAGTGCTGGGACTACAGGCATGTGCCACCAAACCTGGCTGCATTTTGTCTTGCTATCATGTTCCAGTCAGACGTTTGAGCTAAAAACCTAAGTTATTTTCAAATGCATTCTTCTTCCACTCTCTAATCCACTCAGACACCAAATCCATTTGCTTTCCTAACAGAGCTGTTTTGTCTCCTGTTCTCCGCCCCTGCAATTTATGTGACTTGTCCCTCACATAGACTGGTGAGTATGACTTCTCCCATGAACCTGTCTTCCTGAACAAGCCTATCTTCTCTAATGCAGAAGTGTTCTTTCTACAGCACACATCTAACAGCACTGCTTCCCTTGAACACATCCAGAGACTCCTCAGTGCCATCAGGATAAAGCCCAAAGTCTCAAGCACTGCGCACAAACGGCCCTACGGGCCAGTCCCTCATTGGTATTGATCCTCCCTCCAGCAAGTTGTACCCCACACCTTTCTACAAGCTCTTAAATGTTTTTCTTCACCTGTAAGCCTGTGGAAACACTGTTCCTTCCAACTAAAAGTCCCTTCCCGACCCCTTTGTTAGGAGAACTTGTCATTTCTACCGTTTATAACATTACCTTCTTGCCTGAATCTCCATATTGGCTCTCATAGGACTTGACACAAAGCTTTGTGACAGCACTTTTCACATCATATTGTTAAAATTCTTTACCATGTTTATTTTCCCCATGAGACAATGAATACTGCTATAGTCTTTTTTTTTTTTTTCCTCTTTTTTTTTTTTTTGCGGCACCGGGGATTGTCACAACTTCGTGCCTGCCAGACAGGCACTTAAGCCATTGAGCCAAACTCCCGGCCCTAGTTTTTTGAGGCAGGGTTGCACTATGTAGCTCAGGTCTGCCTTGTGCTCGTGTTGTAGCCCAAGCCGGCCTCAAACTCACAACACTCCACCTACCTCAGCCTCCTGAGTGCTGGGATTAAAGGCGCGCACCACCACTCCCAGCTTGCTATAGTTTTTTGAGCCCTTTTTTTTTTTTTTTTTTTTTTTGGTGGTACCAGGGATCTAACTCATGACCTCATGCTTGCCAGCCAGGTGCTTAAACTGCTGAGCTATAACCCCAGCCCCTTGAGTCACCTTATAAAGCAGAACTTAAGCAGGACTTTAACACAAAAAAGAACTTTCTTTTTTTTTTTTTTTTTTGCGGCACCGGGGATTGAACTCACAACCTTGCGCCTGCCAGGGCAGGCGCTTAAGGCACTGAGCCAAACTCCCAGCCCTGGTTTTTTGAGGCAGGGTCGCACTATGTAGCTCAGGCCGGTCTTACACTCGCGTTGTAGCCCAAGCCGGCCTCGAACTCACAACGCTCCGCCTACCTCAGCCTCCCGAGTGCTGGGATTAAAGGCGTGCGCCACCACGCCCGGCTAAGAACTTTCTTTAATGAACAAATGAATGTGTGGATAAACATCTAGGGCAGTCCAAATTTTCACATTTGAACACAATGTGGCAGGGACAGTGATTAAGAGTATGTGTATAGGACTAAAGGTCTGCGTTCTGCCAATGACTTACTGTGACTTAATCACTTAGCCCCTTAAACCTGCTTCCCATCTATAAATGGAGTGACAACAACTACACAGGATTGCTGCAAAGACTGAGAATAATGCATAATGCCTGCAAATACTGACAGTTCAAATAAATGGAAGTTATGATCATGTGATGGTATCACTAAGAAACAGACTTGATACTGGGCATGGTGACACACAACTGTAATTCCAGCACTCAGGAAACTGAGGCAGGAGGATTGCTATGAGTTCAAGGTTAGCCTGGGCTACATGGTTGAGTTCAAGGCAGCCTGAACTACATAGTGAGACCCTATCTCAAAACAACAACAATAAAGAAACAGACTTGTGTGGCTATTTCCACCACCTAGTGGATAGAGAAAACAAATGATAACAAAAAATAAAGGACAAAAATGTCAGGTAAGGGAGTGTCAAGAAAGGGCTTGTGAAACATTCTACTTTTTAAATTGGTCTGTGGTTCATTTAATTATTGTTTATTAAACTGTAAATATATGTTGAAAGTACTATTTTGTTTGTATAGCCCCAATTAAACCACTTTTTAAAGAAATCAACAAAGATAAGGCTGTCTTAAATTGTTTGGTCACTGCTTCCTCTTCATACATGTTTTACATACTGTTGAGCTCAGACTATACTACCTGAGGTGGTTGACAGGCCTGGGTGGCTGAAAAGGATACAGTGTCTCCAATGCGAGAAGACCCTCCGCAGTGCCATCTTCCTGGCCAGCTCTTCTACTAGGGCCTGGTGGGCATACAAGCTCTGCCTCTGCTCCCACGCCCACCGCCAGTCACAGAAGTGTATCTGGAGCACAGTGACACGATGCAATTGCTCAGCCATCTCTGAAGCACAGAAATATAACTTAGATACTATTCAGGAGATGACCTGGAAGGATCTGTAAGATGAAGCAAACCCAGTTACTGGCAAAGAGCAGAGATTCAAGGCTCCTTCCACAAAGGATTCTTAAAAGTTTTTAGAATGGGGATGTGGTTCAGTGGTGGAGCACACACTTAATATATTTGAGGCCCTGAGTTTGATCCCAGTACCCTTCATCACAAAGTTTAAATATCAAAAGATAGGGTCTTAGGAATCCCTGAGTTACCATTCCTCTCTCCAAGGAAAGAGAAAAGTTGGTGATTTAGGGAGGATAAAATAAAATCAGTTCTATCTAAAGGCTGACATTTGTAGTTAACTACCACTAAGGAGGAATGGCAACTAATGCCTTCAAAGAAAGCTGTTTTACTTCTGCTTCTATATAAATGACCCCTGGACAGTACTTGAGAAATGAGTTGATAACACATAGCCCTTGCTGCAGTATGGCAAAGGCCTTCTTGAGCTTTCAGCCTCACTGACCCTGGCTGCCAGGTGTGTTGCTTTTGAAAACTAGTCAGCCAATGGGTTGATGAGTGGAAGCCTAGAAAGTGGAAAGGAATCAATTGTAGAACTGTAATGCTGTAGTTATAACAAGTATTAGTCATCATGCTAAACGGCCTCATGCCATCACCTTCCAGCCTTGGGCAACTGCATGTTTGGCCTGCTGCTACTATCACTGTGCTTTGAAACTCTCTCCAGAAACAGTGTTGGCAGGCTAGGATATGTCTGTGGGGTACCTGGGCAAAAGTTGGAAAGTGTATCACAGTGCTTGATTCATTTTTGTGTAAACTCAATAAACTTAAGTACAGCTAGGCATGGTGGCACACATCGTAATTCTCCCATTTAAGAGGCTAAAGCAAGCCGGGCGTGGTGGCGCACGCCTTTAATCCCAGCACTCGGGAGGCTGAGGTAGGCAGAGCTTTGTGAGTTCGAGGCTGGCTTGGGCTACAACGTGGCGCAAGGCCGACCTGAGCTACATAGTGCGACCCTGCCTCAAAAAACCAGGGCCAGGAGTTTGGCTCAGTGGCTTAAGCGCCTGCCCTGGCAGGCGCAAGGCTGTGAGTTCAATCCCCGGTGCCGCAAAAAAAAAAAAAAAAAAAAAAAAAAAAAAAGAGGCTAAAGCAGAAGGATTGCTGCAGGTTTGAGGCCAGCCTGGGCTACACAGTGAGTTCAAGACCAGCTTGAACTGCACATCAAGACTCTGTCTCAAAAAAACAAAATAAACAAACAAACAAACTAACTCACTAACTAACTTAGGTAAAAAGTCTGTACCAGCCGGGCATGGTGGCACACGCCTTTAATCCCAGCACTCGGGAGGCTGAGGTAGGAGGAGCGTTGTGAGTTCGAGGCCAGCCTGGGCTACAACGCGAGCACAAGGCCGGCCTGAGCTACACAGTGCAACCTTGCCTCAAAAAAACCAGGGCCGGGAGTTTGGCTCAGCGACTTAAGTGCCGTTTGGCAAGGTGTGAGGTTGTGAGTTCAATCCCTGGTGCCACAAAAAAAAAAAAAAAAAAAGCCTGTACCAATGATCGTATTCCTGTATGTCATTACTTTTGAAACTAGCTGGAAAGTTAAACCACAGGAATAGTATCTAAAAACAAACAAACAAAAAAACATAAATCACATGCCTTTACATAACCGAGGACAAACAGAAACAATCCAAGTCTCTATCAATAGGAAAAGATTAAGTAAATTAAGGTAAACCACCCTATAAAATGTGAATACTCATTTACAAATAATATTTATGAAAAGAATAACATTTATGAAGAATAGACATAGGCCAGTGTAAAAAAAAAGCGTAATATAAAATTGTAGGTAAATAAAAAAAAATTGTAGGTAACAAATTAATCACAATATCAACAGACTTATGTGACATAAATACATGCTTTCCTATTTGAATGAAATATATGTATAGAATGAAAGGCCACAAGGAAACAAATGTAAATTGAGAATGACATCATTTTCACCACACGTAGTGGTGAACACCTGTAATCCCAGCACTTAGGAGGCTGAGGCAAGAGGACCACTGAGGCCAACTTGTGCTACACAATGAGTTTAAGGTCAGCCTGAACTATACAGCAAGACCTTGTTTCAAAAAACAAACAAAAAAAAAAACTACATAAAGAGAATGAAAATAGAATGATGTAGTTTTCTCCTCAATTTCTTTTCACAAAAATTTGCGGTTATATTTCTTCACAAAGTACCACTGGCAACAGGAAAATGAGTGGATCTTGTGCCCAACTTCTCTGTCTTGGGCAGTGGGGGCTTGATCCTCACCATTCTGCTGATTCTTTACTCTGCGCATGTTCAGGTATTCAAGCCAGGCCCTCAGGGACTTCCTCTTTTGCCACCACTGATGATGTTGCACTGCTGAGACCACCTTCCATCTGTCCTTCTGGCTCAGCAGGAGCTGCTCCTTCCACTGAGACCAAGCCTGAAAACCAGAATAAGCACAATGGTCAAGGGAGAGGCAGAAAAATGGGGCAGCACAACTGGGGTGGGGTTGGGGGAACGGTAAAAAGATACACGCTGGAAAGGCTTAAGTGAGAAACAGAGTCCATGGCTCTAAAGTTGGACTAAAAAGCTAGAACAATGGAGTTGCCATTTATTGAAATGAGGATATAACTGAGAGAGAAGCTGCTATTAACTGGAATTCTTCTATAAAGAATATTCCATCTCATTAACCATTTGAAGATAGACTGTTTAAGTTGGGATGTATGCTTAATTTTGCTGCCTTTGTTGGTTTTCAAAGTACTGAGTTAATGCCCTAATGATCCAAAACAATGACAAATCAGTTTTTAAAAATCATTTTCAGGGCTGGGAGTTTGGCTCAGTGGCTTAAGTGTCTGTCTGGCAGGCGCGAGGCTGTGAGTTCGATCCCACCCAAAATAAAAAATAAAAAATTAAAAATTAAAAAAACTAAAAACCATTTTCAATGCATGAATTTTTAGGTATTTGATATTTTTCAATCTCTTGTAATATTACTCTTTTTCAGTGCCCCAATTTTTCTATCTTAAAGCCCTTTCAAACTCACTTCTGAATCCCTAATACAACCTACTAGGTTTCGTTAATTTCCTCACTTTATGGCATATTATATCCTCAGCTTATTTTGTCTATTTCCTGACCCAGACCAATAACTAACATTTCTCAAAAAGCCCTCAATTCTTTCAGAGGGAAATAGTAGAAATCACAGCTGGGGCACTTAGGATACTAAATGCTACACTACTGCCACAGTTCTAAGTTTTTTCAACAACAGATTTAAAAACATTTTTAAAGATAAAATAAAACCATGGGTTCATACTGATGTTCATACATCCAATTATAGCTCACAAGACTTTTATTTAATTTCTTTGATTTTATACTTACAATCTTTTCTTTTACGCTGAAAATCCTGATTCCTAAAGATAGTGCCATAGCAATTTGCTTTATTTTACAATGTAGTTATAATAATTTTAACATAATTCTAAACCTGCTAGTAACAATAAGACCACTAAACACAGTTTTCAATGTCTTAGTGGTTTTTTTATATCCTTAGAATACATTCTACTAGGAATGAACAGTCGAAACATATAATACATAAACACTTTATAAAGTTCCTTGAAGTAATTATTGTTGTATAGTTATTGCCACAAGCTGATGTTTGTTTTAGTTTGCTTTAAAATTCTAGGGATTGCTTCTTGATTTATATTTGGTTTTTAAATTTTTATCTTTTCCTCCTTTCCCTCTATATTTGCTTTTTAATTATATAAAACATCTACACAGTTTCAAAATTCAAACTATGTAACAAAGTTAATTCACAAAAATACTCCTCTCCTTCATCCTATATGTATCTTGGGGGGGGGCGTGGTTTCTGATTATTTCTTTTTGGAAATATAAGAAAACACATACACACATGTACATATACACAAATCTCCTTCCCTTTCTTTTTTTTTTTTTTTTTTTTTTTTGCAGCATCAGGGATCGAACTCACAACCTTGTGCCTGACAGACAGGCACTTAAGCCACTGAGCCAAACTCCCAGCCCTAGTTTTTTGAAACAGGTTTGCACTATATAGCTCAGGCCGATCTTGCGCTCGCATTGTAGCCCAAGCCGGGCCTCAAACTCACAACGCTCCGCCTAACTCAGCCTCCCGAGTGCTGGGATTAAAGGCGTGCGCCACCACGCCTGGCTTCCTTCCCTTTCTTATCCTGAAGCAGCACATATGAGCCAGGGTGATCCCGTAGAGATGTAGGCACAATCATGTCACTTCTCTGCTCAGAGCCAGCAGCTCCCTACTTTCTCCCATAAAAGCTGAAGCTTAATTTATGAGGTACAAGTCTGCAAAGTCCTGTGTTTTGGCTCCGTGTTACCTCATGACTTCTTTCTTCCTTCTGTCCTCTCCTGCTTGACAATAATCAAAAGTTATATCAAATTCATGGATGGTATGATGCAATATCGTAAACCTGACAATTTTCCCAACCTAATGTCAAAAATCAGTGTATAATAATAAAAACTGTAATAGACTTCACTGTAGAACTTGACAAGACAATCCTACAATTAGTAAGAGTAAAGAATAATAATCTGACAACTTTTGAAAAAGAGTAAGAATATGGCCAAACATGGTGGCATGTGCCTGTAATCTCAGCTACTCAGGTACAATAGTCAGCTGAGTATAATAGTCAGGGGGCTGAGGCATGAGGAGCACAAGCTCAAGGCCAGCTGTGGCATCTTAGCAAAACCTGTCTAAAAATAAAATTTTAAAAATGGATGAGGATGTAGTTTAGTTATAGTTTATCTAGTATGCACAAGACCCTGGATTCAATCCCCAATATGGGGCGGGGTGGGGAAGAAGACTGTCTCCCATACACAGAGACTTTAGGAATAATAAACAGCACATACTGAGCAGGTAAATATTCCATGCATCATTATGAACACATGAAGTGCATCATCATACTAGATTCTCAACAATTTCATGAGGTAGGTACTACCATTATCTACTTAAGAAATTTGAGGCACAGGGAAGTTAAGCAACTCATTCACAGCATAAAGCTAATAGGCGATACAGGTACAATAGTCAGCTGGGCAGTCTGACACTAGAACTTGTTTATTTCTTACCTGCTTCACTAAATGGTAACTAAAATAGTGAAGCATTGGTTTAAAAACAAATACAGCGCTAGAATGGGGAACCTAGAAATAGACCTATGGATAGACAAGACGTTGGCCTATAATGACAATGGATTACTAACCAGTACAAGAAAATCAGATGGGCTTATTGGTACGTAGTGCTGCAGCAACTGATAATCCATATGGAAAATGATAAACTAAGATAGCATTTCAAATTCACCAAATTAATCCCAAGATATATTAAAGACTGAATTAAAAGACTAAATTAGGCTACACAAATTTTTTTTTGTTTTTGTTTTTTTTGTTTTGGTTTTGCAGCACTAGGGATCAAACTCACAGCCTCACAACTGCCCGACAGGTGCTTAAGCTGCTGAGCCAAACTCCTGGCTCTGGTTTTTTTGAGGCAGGGTCGCACTATGTAGCACAGGCCGGCCTTGCACTCGCATTGTAGCCCAAACCAGCCTCAAACTCACAACGCTCCTCCTACCTCAGCCTCCCGAGTGCTGGGATTAAATGCGTGCGCCACCACACCCGGCTTAGGCTACACAAAAATTAATAACTTCTGTATTTTTTTTTTTAAAGGCACTGTAAGGGGCCAGTGATTTAGATCAGTGGCTCAAGTACTAGTCTGGTAAGCGTGAGGTTGTGAGTTCGATCCCTGGTACCAAAATAGATAAATAAATAAAATACACACACACACACACACACACACACACACACAGGCACTATAAGCAGACTAGGAGAAAGTATTTGCAACCCATGATGCACAGTATCAGGAAACAGAATAAAGTGTGTCTATAAATTGGAAAAAAAAAGCCAAATAACCCAATAGAAAAAGAGGAGTAGGAGATATAAACAAGCTCAAAAGCAGAAAATCAAATAAATGTATGAAAACATTCTTGGCCTCACTAGGAATCAGTGAAATATGCATCAGTGCAGTAATGACTTACTATCTCATACCTATCAAATTAGTAAAAATGCCCACCTCTGACAATGCAACATACTGATGAGGCTGAAAGAAACTAGAACTGAAATACAATAGTACATGAACTTAATGTTCCACAATTTTGGAAAAGATGGCCACATTTGTTTTTGCAGGGAAGATGGCTGTCATCTGTTTTTTTTACCCAATGTAGAGTTTGCAAACAAAAACAAAATTTTACCAAACACTTCTGTTAGCATCCAAATTATTCATGAACAAAAGAATCCACCTGAGGAATCATGGCATTCGAATATCAATTAATGCAGTACTAGAGAGAGACTGGATAAGCATAGAGAGATGAAAACCCAATGACCCAGCAATTTCACTTCTAGCAACCAGAGAACACTCATTTACTTTTACAGTGATATATTCAAGAATGCTCTCTGCAGCACTGTTAGTAATGTCAAAAAAGCAGAAGCACCCATCAGTTTACAGACCCACCCGGAGTCCATCAATAGTGAGTAAACTGTGCCTTATTCATATGACCAGCATAATACACTATTAATAGAGCTCCATAAGAGCTCTAGGTTTGATCCCAGGCAGGCAGAGGGAACAACTCTAGCTCCAAATGGGAAACTCTAAAAATATACTGTTGCATTAAAAAAAAAAAAGGCAAGCTGTAAGCATACCTTAATTTATTCTTCATGGATATGTACATATACACTTTTCTAAGAAAAAAAGAATATAGAATAGTGATCACATCAGGATCCTAAGCACTTGGGAGGCAGACTGCCACAAGTTCAAGGCCAGCCTGGGATACACAGGGAGCTCAAGGCCAGCCTGAACAACATAGCAAGATCTTGTCTCCAAAAAAAAAAAAGAGAGAGAGAGATGAGACGAGAAAGAGGTTTTGGCAGTGTCCATTATGTTTTATTACTTTAAAACAATTCTGGAGCAAGTTTTTTTTTTTATTGTTGTTTTGTTTTTGTCCTTTGAGATAGGGTTTCACTATGCAGTTCAGGCTGGCCTTGAACTCACCTTGCAGCCCAGGCCTCCAGAGTGCTGGGATTACAAGTGTGCAGCACCACACCTGGCTGGAGCCAGGAGGGTAGTATCTTTCAAATCTAGGTGGGGGTATCTGGATACATGTTAATATTCTCATAAATGTTTTCTATTTTATATCTTTCTACATTTGAAATATCTAAATTTAATTTTTAAGAATCTCACATATCTCATGATGTTCACCTTGATCTACCTAGTTCACAGAGATGCTGGGAGGTTAAGAGTAATTACTTAAGTGTAAGTATTTGGAAAAGTATACAATACTTAGCAGGCACTTATAATCTGCACAATTAAATCAGTCTTAGTTAAAATCTTACTCAGTTTTTGGTCTATGTCAGTACTACCTTCATTACTCACACTTTTCACTGGATTTGACTCTGAATAACTTTTGACTGTTGATGTAAGTTAAATCCAACCTCAAACCATGAAAACCTGTTATCACTAAAAATATTCAATCAAATCTGTTGTTGTAAGCATGGAAGAAAATGGCAAAAGGGGAATTCAAAAAATGTTCTGTATAATGCAGTATCAGAATGAGTTTACAGTCTCTCAAAGTGGCTATTTGAAAGGAGAGAACACACACAGTTGTCAATCAATAACAGAAAATCACTCTCATAATGCTCTTACGCTTACAATATTGTCCTATCTGTTCCATCTCCATTTTGACATTGCAAGTCTGGTAAGAACAATTCAGCAGGGTGATTAACAGTGACAGCTTTGCAATTTCACACTACTTAAGTTACATTCTGGTTCTGACCTTCGCTACCTGTATCATCCTGACTCAAGTTATTTATTTATTTATTTTTGCGGCACCGGGGTTCAAACTCGCAACCTGTGCCTGACAGACAGGTGCTTAAGCCACTGAGCCAAACTCCCAGCCCTAGTTTTTTGAGACAGGGTTGCACTATGTAGCTCAGGCCGATCTTGCGCTCGCATTGTAGCCCAAGCCAGGCCTCAAACTCACAACGCTCTGCCTACCTCAGCCTCCCGAATGCTGGGATTAAAGGCGTGCACCACCACGCCCGGCTCTTGATTCAAGTTATTTAACCTTCCTATTTTTCTCAACAATAAAGGTTTTTTTATTTTTTATTTTATTTATTTTCTTTTTTGTGGCACCGGGGATTGAACTCGCAGCCTCATGCTTGCCAGACAAGCGCTTAAGCCACTGAGCCAAACTCCCAGCCCTAGTTTTTCGAGGCAGGGTCGCACTATATAGCTCAGGCTGGCCTTGCGCTCCGGTTGTAGCCCAAGCCGGTCTAGAACTCACAACGCTCCACCCACCTTAGCCTCTCGAGTCCTGGAATAAAGATTTTTTTAAAAAAGGGAATTATGAGCCGGGCATGGTGGCGCACGCCTTTAATCCCAGCACTTGGGAGGCTGAGGTAGGAGGAGCATTGTGAGTTCGAGGCCAGCCTGAGCTACACATTGCGACCCTGCCTCAAAAAAACCAGGGCCGGGAGTTTGGCTCAGTGACTTAAGTGCCTGTCTGACAAGGTGTGAGGTTGTGTGTTCAATCCCCGGTGCCGCAAAAAAGGAATTAAAAAGAAAAAGGAATTATGAAAATCAAATGAGGTAATGCATGTAAAACATCTTAGTCCAGTGATTACAAGGCCACTTTTGGGGTTTTTCCATTGCCGTTTTTGCAACTATGCCTCTTATTTCCTTATGACTGCCCTCAGAAGACCTTATGAGTTTAGCAGTCAGCAAAGCTTTTCTTAAAAGGGTTGGACAACAAATATTTTAATCTTTACAGGTCATATAGTCTCTGCAGCAACTATTCAATGCTGTCTGCTCTTATAGCTTAAAAGGAGCCCCAGATAATATATAAATGAATAGATATTGCTGTATTCTAATGAAACTTCATTTACAAAAACAGAAAAGCAAGATGAATTTGGCTATGGGCTGGGCATGATGGTGTATGCCTGTAATCCCATCACTTGGGAGACTGAGGCAGGAAGATCATTGCAAATTTGAGGCCAGGAACCTGGGCGTGGTGGTGCACGCCTTTAATCCCAGCACTCGGGAGGCTGAGGTAGGCAGAGCACTGTGAGTTCAAGGCCGGCTTGGGCTACACCGCGAGCACAAGGCCAACCTGAACTACATAGTGCGACCCTGCCTCAAAAAACTAGGGCTGGGAGTTTGGCTCAGTGGCTTAAGCGCCTGTTTGGCAGGCACGAGGTTGTGAGTTTGATCCCCAGTGCCGCCAAAAAAAAGTTTGAGCCAGCCTAGGTGTCAAAGTGAGTTCAAGACCAGCCTGAACTGCATAGTGAGATCCTATCTCAAACACACACACACACACACACACACACACACACAATTTGACTTATAGGCCAGAGTTTATTCTTTATTTAGATGAATACATATATAGATGAATATATACATATGATTTTTAAAAATTTTTCTTATTGTTTGGGGGTTGAATTTAGGACCTCTCACAAATTAAACCCACTCAGCCGGGCATGGTGGCGCATGCCCTTAATCCCAGTGCTCCACTCGGGAAGCTGAGGCAGGAGGATTGTTGTGAGTTCCAGACCAGCATGGACTACAAAGTGAGTTCAAGGCCACCTGAACTGCATAGTGAGACCCTGTCTCAAAAAATAAGACTGTGGATTTAGCTCAGTGGCCTAAGCACCTGCCTGTCAGGCATGAGGCTGTGAGTTCGATCCCTGGTACAAAAAAAAAAAATTAAACCCACTCTTTCCCATTGACTTATACTCCCAGTCCTGTAAATGCTATTCACATGTAATCTGTATATCCTGCATAGCCTATGTAATATGCTGTCAAAAACATATTACTCCAACATTTTATATATATATTTATTTATTTATTTATTGTGCGTGTGTGTTTTTTTTTTTTTTTTTTTTTTTTTGCGGCACTGGGGATCAAACTCACAGCCTCACACCTGCCAGACAGGCGCTTAAGCCACTGAGCCAAACTCCCAGCCCTTATTGTGTGTGTCTTTTTGAGAAAGGGTCTCGCTATGCAGTTCAGACTGGCCTTGAACTCACTTTGTACCTCAGGTTGGGCTCAACCCTCAAGGATCCTTCTGCCTCAGCCACGCAAGTGCTGGGATTATAGGTATAGGCCACCACACCCAGTTTACTCCTACATTTACTAACAGGTGCTGTACTATTTTTTCTCTCTCAATGTTCTGTTTTCTTTTTTTTTTTTTTAATGTTGACATATATAATCCTCATTCTTTTTTTTTACTGTTTTATTTTCTGTAACTAACTTGGTAGCCCCATAAGTACCCAACAGACACAAAAAAAATAACAAAACTCAGAGACATCAAAGGTCATAGAAACACCATAGTTTTGCATAGGCTGCATAGGTCTTAAGTCTTTATAAATGACCACAAACTAGTGGCTTCCAAAAAGAAACTTCTGCTGGGGATTTAGCTCAGCGGCGTAAGCACCTGTCTGGTAAGCACAAGGTCATGAAATTAATCCCCAGCACACACACACACACACACACACACACAAAAAAAAAGTAAGAAACTTCTAAAATAAAAGTATAAGGAAAAAGAAGCAGGGTTTTGGTCTTAAATTTCTTTTCAGCCTATATTATTTTCCTAGGGTTTTTTGTTTGTTTGTTTTTGTTTTGGCAGGACTGGGAATCAAACCCAGGAGCATTCTACCCCTGAGCTACTCCCCTCAGCCCTTTCTATTTTTTATTTTGAGACAGAATTTTGCCAAGTTGCCCTGGTGGGACTCAAACTTGAAATCCTCCTGCCTCAGCCTCGACAGTGCTGGGATTACAGGCGTGTGTCAATAGGCTTGGATAATGCCTACATTATTTTCTAATTTGCTGTAGAAAAACAGTAATGAGAAAGTGAGAGTCTATCACTGTCGCTAAATACCTTGTAATTAACTCCTAAATCCCATTTGGCTACACAGTTACCAGAAGTTCTCCACATACCATGAGAATCACATCTAAGACAAATATCTGTATATTCCTAATAAGTAGCACTTGTCTATAGAAGAGTCCACCTGTCTTTCATCCTGCTTCTGGCCATACCCTCTACCAGCACCTGAGCAGCCCTAGGAGGTCGTGGCAGGATGGCTTCCTGCTGGGAGTCTGACCCTGCCCTCTGTATGCAGGGCTTCAAAACACAGACACAAGAGGTCAAATACAAGTCTGGTGGACTCACCTGCAGCTGGAGGCTCGAGGCCTTGTGCTTCACAGCTGTGGCATAGAAAGCATGGTTCATGTGGGCCTGTCCTAGTTGCTGCCTCCACTTGCTCCACCACATCCTGAAAGAGCAAATTAAGATGGAACAGGTCAGAAAAAATGCCACCATGCAAAGAGAAGGGCAGTTAGGGCTGTTCCTCTGACCCTCAGCTCAAGTCACTCTCTCTGGCAGTGCCATTTCTAGACTACAACCTACAATATTCACTGCTGAAAAAAATGTCAATCAAGAACCAGTCCCAGAAATGCCAATGAAGGAAACTGACGATTTCTAACCTCAGATCCAGCCTTAGGCAATATAAATGTGCTCTGGCTTACACTGCTTATTTTTCTAAAATTACGAGTAACTGTCAACACTTAAAAATCAGGAGATTTACTGGGTGTGGTGGCACACATCTGTAATCCCAGCACTCAGGAGGCTGAGGCAGGATCACTCTGAGTTCGAGGACAGCCTGGGCTATATAGTGAGTTCAAGGCCAGCCTCAATTACATAGCGAGACCCAAGCTCAAAAAACCAAAAAATAAAAAAATTTTTTAAATCAGGAGACTTTATTGAATAATCTGGGGAAAAAGTAGATTTTAGATTTTCACTCTTGGTGGGTCCTTTCTCTTCCTACTGTTTTGGACACATTTTCATTTCAGTCTTGGTTTTTTTCCACTTAATTTCCTACTTTGCTGTAGTAAAAGAAAATAAAGAGCGTCCAACCTCTGCTTTACAAAACCAACTTGCTTGGCTTGCTCACTCTACTCACAGACTCCTCCCTTCTTCCTAGCAGAAAACATGCTTAGTTGCATCACTGACTTCAAAATCATCAGCTATCTTTCACTATCATGGGGGGGGGTGGTATCAGGAATCGAACTCAGGACTTCACGCTTGCCAGACAGGCACTGCTCCACTGAGCTAAATCTCTGGCCCCTCACTTTTCTTTTTAAGCAATTAAGGAATCACAAGTTCTCTGAATGAACAGCACCAATATGGTACCAAAACATTTTTAGCCCTCAATGGACAACACACTAAGTAAACAAATTATATAAAAATATTCCCTACAAGCTGGGTGTGGTGGCGCACGCCTTTAACCCCAGCACTCGGGAGGGTGACATAGGAAGAGTGTTGTGAGTTCGAGGCCTGGTTGGGCTACAACACAGGCACAAGGCCAGCCTGAGCTACATAGTGCAACCCTGCCTCAAAAAACTAGGGCTGGGAGTTTGGCTCAATGGCATAAGTGCCTGTCTGGCAGGCGCAAAGTTGTGAGTTCGATCCCCGGTGCTGCAAAAAAAAAAAAAAAAAAAAAATTCCCTACAGCCTGCCTGGCAAGCATAAGGTCATGAGTTCAATCCCCAGTACCAAAAAAATAAATAAATAAATAAATAATAAGTAAATAAAAATATTCCCCATACTCAAGTAGAACTGCATACTAAACAAGCATTTTTAAATATTTGCTTAATCAAGTTCAGATAAATTTTTATTTAAGTAACTTCACGTTCACTTGTTTTCTTTTCTTTCTGTTTTTTTTTTTTTTTTTTTTTGCGGCACCGGGGATTGAACTCACAACCTCACACCTACCAGGGCAGGTGCTTAAGCCACTGAGCCAAACTCCCAGCCCTGGTTTTTTTGAGGCAGGGTCGCACTGTGTAGCTCATGCCAGCCTTGCGCTCACGTTGTAGCCCAAGCCGGCCTCGAACTCACAACACTCCGCCTACCTCAGCCTCCTTGTTTTCTTAACAGTCCTAACTACTTTACACACATTACCTTACTTACTCCCAATGACAATTCTGAAAAATAGTTAACAGTGTGCCTATTTCACAGATGAGAAAAGAAGATTTTGAGAGGGGAAATAGTCCAACAGTTCATGTACCTGCAAAATTGTGTATGCTTTATTCAGTGTCCAGGTATACTGATCTCAGCAAGGAGTGTTTTGTTTTTTTTTTTTTCCTTTTGTGGTACTAGTGACTAAACCTAGGGCCTTCACACTGAGCTACATCCCCAGGCTACCTTTCTATCCTTCCTATCCTTTCCTTTCTTCTTTCCCTTCTTTACTTCATTTAGAGGTGCATCCTGGTAAGTTGCCTAGCCTGAGCTGAAACTTGCAATACTTCTGCCTCAGTCTCACGAAGTGCTCAAATTACAGGCATGCCTGACCATGCCAGCCAGGGACCGAGTTTTCTGTATCTTGCCATTCAGGACCCAGAGAATAACTAAAGACAATGTACAGGGGAGTCAGTCCATTATAAAGCAGCTCACTGTTTCAGATCTATCTTTAAAAGTAGGTAATTCCAGCATGTCCATAATGCTGATGAGATGAAGGACAGAGCAGCAGTTAAGAGAAAGGGTTGGGGAGCCCCAGTTTTACCAATTACATTCTTTTTTTTTTTTTTTGTACCATGAATCAAACTCAGGACCTTGCACTTGCCAGGCAGGTACTGTACCACTAAGCCATCTTCCTTGCCTTGACAATTACACCTTATCTGAGCTTAATTTACTCAACCTTTCTGAGCCTTACTGTGCATCTTAATCTCTACAATAACCATTCCTGAAGTTTATGGTAAGCATTAAATCAGATATTTCACGTTAAAAAATTAATACACATAAATTTACAGGGTTTAGAACACAGTAAGTGCTCAATTAGTATTAACTATGATTATGTGAAAATTTGAACTTATAGTTGAATAAATTAGTAATAAATACAGTATTAGGCATCAACTGAGTTAAAAAACAAGGTTTTCCCCTGCCCTCTCACGGCAGTTAGGGGAACCTCTTCAGAGAGAATGTTATAGACAACTAAATTAGGTAAAAATATTATAGGCAGTGAGACAGGGCTGGGTCCTCGAGGGAGTCAGTGCAGATAAACACACATCAAAACTGGATTTTCCTAAAGAAACAGAAGCTTGAGATTATTAGTACCTCCCTTTTGGGATTTCCCAGATACACAAACCATTATCTTATCAGGAGTGGGCCGTTCTCTCCTACCAAGACTAAGACTAAGATTGTCGACAAAGGTTAATGTCATCCATATATCCTTGCTACTTACTATTGGATCAATATTAGCTAAGTGGCCATACTTGTAATCTTATTGGTTGAATATAACTTGGTAAGTAGTTATATTTATAATCTTACTGATTATAATTTGACCCACACTATACCTATCCCTTGTGACTTTGCTCTGTAAAACATTCTCAGAGAAGTAGGCTCATTAGCACTTTTAGGTCCCCTCCTATCTCTCAAGAGCTGTCTCTTTGTAATTTTTTTTTTTTTTTGCGGCACTGGGGATTGAACTCACAACCCCGCGCCTGCCTGACAGGCGCATAAGCCGCTGAGCCAAACTCCCGGCCCTGGTTTTTTGAGGCAGGCCTTGTGCTCGAGAAGAGCTCTCTCTCTCTTAATACCTTTTCCTACTCTTAAAAAAAATCGTTGTTATAAAATGGGGTAGCCTTAGGGCCAGGAGTTTGGCTCAGTGGCTTAAGCACTTGTTTGGCAGGCGCAAGGTTGTAAGTTGGATCCCCAGTACCCACAAGAAAAAAAAAAAAAAGATAAAATGGGGTAGCTGGGTATGGCGGTGCACACCTAGGATAATCCCAGCACTCAGGAGGCTGAGGCAAGAGGATCCTTAGGGCTACAAAGTGAGCTCATGCCCAGCCAGAACTGCATAGCGAGACCCTGTCTCAAAAAGATAAAACAAAACAAAAGATGAAGTAAAGCAGCATAAAGCTGCTAAGGTAAATGATGGCTGCTGAGCTGCAAGACAACTGAGCATACTTACCATAAGATACTCCGCTGCCTAAACTCCAGAGCAGTGGTCTGCATCCCAAGTTTCGTCCTACGAACAGCCACGTAGATCAACCATGACTTCCAGGCCTGTCGCATTTTTTGCTTTGCACCTAAATACACCAAAGAGATATTTTGTTTTGTTTTGCTTTGCTTTGTTTTGAAGGGATGGAGTAAGAAGCATGAAAAGCTCAAGGGTTCTCCACTCATGCTGTTTTTGAATAACCAAATATCTCTAGTCTTCAAGTGCCCCCTATTGGTAAAATTATGAAGTGCTACAAAAATAAGGATCCAAGTACACGTCAAGACCCTGTAAGTGATGACATTTATAAAGCATGTATTGGACTAGTAAGAAATCCTTCATATGAAAATCAGTTATATTTAATAAACACTGCGATATTTACAAAATGAAATATATGAATAAATAGGCAGCAGAGAAGTGAGTAGGGACAAGAGTGTCAGGAGCTGATCCAGAGCATATTGCTGACCTGTCCCAGCTGGTAAAACTATTTGCTTTAAGGATTTCTACTGGCTGCAGGCTGCATGGGAAGGACCCTGGGAGACCCTCAAACAACGTAATGGAGGCAGTGACCTTTGAGGATGTGGCTGTGAACTTCACCATGGAGGAATGGCTTTGCTGGATTCATCCCCCAAAAAGCTCTACAGAAATGTGATATAGTAAAACTTTCAGAAGGTGGCTGCCATAGGAAGAAACTCAGAAAGAAACTCAGGTAACCAGCAAATTGAAAATAAGTACAAAAAATAGCAGGAAAGGGCTAAGAAATGAAGAGATAGAAAAGTACTGTAAATATAAATTATGGCATCAAATGGAAAAATGGATTTTTGGACACTAGACACTGTTGTGTATATCAAACATTGGTATAATACCAGATGAAAGCCTTTCCTGTAGAAAGCCCCTCATTAGTCATTTATTACCAAATGTCCCCATCACAGTTAATACTGGACTCGGATCATATGAATATTAGGGATATTAAGAGAAGTTATCTAACTGTAACAAACATGGGAAAACCTGCACTGACTTCCAGTTCTTTCAGAAGTGTGGAGAGAAACCCTACGAATACTGTGCATGAAAGGACTCACATCAGCAAGAACCCTATGTATGCACACAATGTGGGAAAGCATTCCACACATACATGGACTGGCAAGGATATGGATGAACTCATACTGGGGAGAAACTGTTATGTGTGTAAGCTGTGTGAGAAAGCTTTCAGCAAGCACAGTGATTATAACATACATCAGAGAAGTTACACTGGGAAGAAATCCTATGTATACAAGGAAATGCTTTCAGCAGACACAGTAGGTATCAAATGAAAGAACTCACACTGGGAGAAACTATGCCTGTAAGCAATGTGGAATAGCTTTTAGCACACACAATTATCAAAGACATGAACTAACACTGGGGAGAAACCCTATACTATATATATGAAATGTAGCAAAGTTTTCAGCACATAAATGCTTGTCAAAGACATGAACAAACTTGTAATAGGGAGAAACCCCACATATGTAAGCAACGTGGGGAAGATTTCACCACACACAGACATCGTCAAAGATAATGAACTCATACTGGGGAAAAACTCCACAAATGTGTAAGCAAAGTATAAAAGACTTCAAGACACCATCATTGTCAAGTGAAAGAAGGCAGAGTGAAAAGGCTATCTACTGTATCATTCCACTTATATGATATCCTAGAAGAGAAAACACACTGTAGAAATGCTACGTATATAAGTAATGTGGGGATTAATTCACTATATAAAGGTACTTTCAAATATATGAAAGAAAATACACTTGGGAAAAACACTGTGTGTGTAAGCAGTATGGAAAAGCCTTCTCTTCTTCCAGTAAGCATTACACAAATTAAAAAGCAACAGAAGAAACTAACTGAATATACAAAGTGACTTGCATTGACATCAATCAGACTGGAGAGAAGCCCTTTCTTTGTAAGCTGTATAAGTATCTTTCAGTCTATACAGGTATAATTACATACATGAAAGAATTCATAGCAAAGAGAGTCTGAAGATATGTGAGCAATTTGGGAAAGTTTTTATTTTTCTCAATTCATTCAAATACATGAAAGTAATCACATGAAAACATATAGTGGGAAAACCTTCAGTTCTTCCACTTACCTTGAAACACATGGAAGAATTCCCACTAAAGAGAAACCCTATGTAAGTAATGAGAGAAAGCATTGTGTGATTTCTGTAACAAGGTAGCGTTTAATCCCAGCACTAGGGAGGCTGAGGTAGGAGGAGCGTTGTGAGTTCGAGGCCAGCTTGGGCTACAATGTGAGCACAAGGCCGGCCTGAGCTACACAGTGTGACCCTGCCTCAAAAAACCAGGGCAGGGAGTTTGGCTCACTGACTTAAGAGCCTGTCTGCCAGGCGCGAGGTTGTGAGTTCAATCCCCGGTGCCGCAAAAAAAAAAAAAAAAAAAAAAAAAAAAAGAAGGCAGAGTGAAAAGGCTATCTACTGTATCATTCCACTTATATGATATTCTGGAAGAGAAAAACTACAGCTCATAGAGAAATAATCAGCATTCATCGGGGGCATGTGTGGAGGGAGGGTGCTACAAAAGGCTAACATGAAGAAATCTTATTCCATATGATGGAACTGTTCTCTCATTTTTGTTTTGTTTCACTTTTTGGTTTTTCTGACACATGGTCTTGCTATTCCACACTGGCCTTGAACTCATTATGTAGCCCAAGTTGGCCTCAAACTCACAGCAATCCTCCTGCCTCAACCTCCCTTCCAAGTGCTAAGAATACGGGTGTGTGCCACCATGCCCAATTTTGTTCTAACTCTTGATAGAGGTCAGTTACATGATTCTATGCATTTGCTAAAATTCATAAAATGATATGCAAAAAGAATAAATTTTACTTTATGTAAGTTTAAAAAACAATGCCAGGGGCCGGGGATTTAGCTCAGCGGCATAAGCGCCTGCCTAGCAGATGTGAGGTTGTGAGTTGGATCCCCAGTAAAATGCCAGGCATGGTGGCACACATCTATAATCCCAGCACTCCGGAAACTGAGGCAGGAAGATCCTTATGAGTTTGAGGCCAGCCTGGACTACAAAGTGAGCTCAAGGCCAGCCTGAACAGCATAGAGAGATCCCATTGTCAAAAAGACAAAATAAATAAATAAGTAAATAAAAATAACAAAATAACATAAGCTATTCACCAGTTAAATACTGAAATAATGTGTCTGGTGTTATAACTGAGAGGCTTGGGTAAGAGCTTCTTACACTCTGGGAACACCAACAGAACAAAGAATCCCTTGCATTGGGAGAAATCAGGAAAAGCTGTATTAGGCCTAGGAAGCTGACATTTAAAATAGGCCTGACTACTCTGGTTTCTCTTCAAATCACATAAATCTTACAATTTTTACTAAAATGGGCTTACCCGACAATAAATGTAATCATTATGTACTGCAAAAATTTACTAATGAAATTTTTACAAAAATTAAGAACCAGGCATGATGGTACATGCCTGCAATCCCAGCACTTGGGAGGCTTAGGCAGGAGTATCACAAGTTTGATGCCAGCGTGCACAACAGTGAGTTCAAGGCCGGCCTGGAATACATAGCAAGACTCTGTCTCAAATAAAAAAACAACAAAAAATTTTCAAAAATTAAAAAATAAAAATAAAATGGAACTGAAGAAGAAATAGCAGGGGCAAATATGAAAAGACAAAGAGTACACATCCATTGTGGCTGGGGATAGGGTGTAGGGCAGGATAGTAAGTCAACACTTTGTTTGCCATATGAAGGCATCTTGATTTTATTCTATGAGGAACCAAATAAAATTTTATGCAAAGGAGTTACATATTCATATCTATGTCTTAGCAATCTTGTACCTATGTGTACAATGAGAAAAGGGATAAAATATGAGTAATTGCAGGGAGATGACTGAAGAGGCACACATAACACCCTGAGGAAAAAGATGAAAACTACCCTCAGGCAGTAGCAAAGAAAAGATTATAAGTGATACCTCAGAGTGCTATCTAATAAAAATTAGATAACGCATGATCTGAAGCATGAGAAACAGACAAGCCACTCCTAAGTATGCCTTTTCACTTAGGAAAAGTCAGAGTAAGAGCAAGTCTTCATGGTTAGGGGAGTTGGAAAGTTGTAGTTGAGACACTAAGGGAGTACTCAGTGCCTGCCTGACATTCTTGTGGCATGCAAGCTATATGATCTTTTCTTTTCTTTTTTTTTTTTTTTTTTTTGGTACTAGGGATTGAACTCACAACCTTGCACTTGCCAGGCAGGCACTTGGGCTACTAAGATAATCCTCGATTTTGAAACTCCAAACTGGAGACTTTTATAGGTAAATGGATGCAACTTGAGACCATACTCATAAGTGAAATAAATCAGATACACATATGTAAACACTGTACTGTCTCACTAGTGTGAGAAGCTGAAAGAAACGACATATGTATATAAAAAAATAGTTAAGAGGCATGACTGGGTGGACTCCAGGAAGAGAAAGATGTGCCTCCCGAGAACCTACCACATTGGGTCAGGGAGGTTCGAACCAGAAGACAACTAGCCTGCCTTCCTGGTAAGTGGCACAGACTCCAGGAAGAGAAAGATATGTGCCTCCTGTAAGCCTACCAACGCGCGGGCTAAGAATCAAAGACGGCCCCCCTCCCCACTCCACCCCTATAAGCAACCTGCTGGTTCGGAGGACTGGCTAAGTTGATAGCAACTAAGGTACATGAAGCAACTAAATGCTTATATTGTTTGGTTGATTTTGCAGGCCTGGGGCCAGCAGTCTGAACATCTCTTGGAAAGATACAGTATGCAATATGGCAAATATGGGGGATTCCCTTCTATCTTGTCTTTGAGGCCCAATATTGCTCTCACTG
>RJWM01007664.1:0-76628 GCA_004363535.1 Dasyprocta punctata | reverse complement strand
GATATCCATAAAAATCTTTTAAATATATTGCTTAATTTCATACATTTTGTTTTTTTAAAAATTAATGCTCGTGATTTCTTTAAAGTCATTTTAATTTCCTCTTTCTGCTAAATTCAAAGGAATTAAATTAAATACCACACAGACATAAAAATAGCATGTTGGGCCAGGGGTTTAGCTCAGTAGGTCAAGTGCCTGCCTGGTAAGCATGAGGCCGTGAGTTCAATCGTTGGTGCAAAAATAAAAAATAGAAAAAAAAATACCATGTCATCTGGTCATCTGTACATCCATCCATCCATCCATCCATCCATCCATCCATCCATCCATTCATCTATTCATCAATCCATCTGACCTTGAGAGAACTGTAGAAGAATGTTTACTAAGTTTTAACACAGATTTTTTCTGTCTGTCAGGGATTTGGTAATTTTTCATTTATCTTTTGAAGTTTTTTAGATAACTTGAAATATTTGTAAAAAGGATGCATAATTTTTACAAAGATGATGAAATTAGTAAAAACAAAGAAAAAATAAATGTGTTCTCAACACAGCCAGCCTCGGGTTAACCTTATGAAATTAGAACTGAGTAAGGAAACTTAGCCAAGATCATGCAATTAGAAGGCAGAATTAGAAGGCAGAGGTGGATTGTCTTTGACTGAATATCTGAACTCCGGTGACTACATTTGGTAGCTTAATATCCTGTCCATAAGTCTTACACATAAAAAACTCAGAGGCCTTTGGCTTCAAAAAAGAAATCCTGCGTCTGAGACAGCAGCTCTGCTGCTTGCTTCAGTGATTCTGTGGCTCCTCCACGTGGCTGCACTCATTTGCTTCTACCTTGTAGTCAGTCTTCTAAATACTCCACAAACATCTAAAGCCATTGCCAAGCATGTGTGCACCCATTAATTCACTGTCTGGTCACTTCTTCCATTCCATCGTGCGGGGAACATGACTCGGAGGCCTGCAGCACAGCCCTATTAAGGACTGATGTCATGGAAGCAGGACGCACCAGCCGTCTCTTTAGCCCTGCGGAAGACCAGCACTTGCCCCATGCATTGCAGGTGTCTCAGCTCTCGCACATGAAATCAGATTTTCCATGCGTAGACCAAACTCCTGAAGTTTCCTGCTAGTGGGGGGTAAGGCTGCTAGTGAGTTCATGTATGCCAGTTAATTGTATAAGAAAATATTTTGCTAAAAAACACATGCAGTCCCTTGGTGGGTTTACCCAGACTGCAGTTGAACCAGAAGCTGTATATTCATGTTCCTGCTCTATTGACAAAAATGACAGCATGATAATTTACTTGAGAAAAAAGAACCAAATGAAGATTTGGATTTTTTTCCTATGATTCAAATCAATCTCAAAGAAAACCCAGATTTGCTTCAGGTTTATTATTCTGGTTTATTCTTCATACTTTTTCCTGTGGGATTTGTCTTTTACCAGGAAATTGTCTCTTGAGTTTTACTTCTCCAACGCTTCTCTTAGAAAACAGCAAGTATACTTGTGATCTTATTGATTGGCTTTAGTTGTGTCCCACCTTAAGCCTGCCTCACCTCATGGCTTTGCTCAATAAAACGCCCTTCAAAAGCGGGGTTGGTGGGCAACCCACTGTCAGGTCCCCTTCTGTCCCTCTCAGACAGAAACTTTTTTTCTCCCAATGAATTCTTCCTCATTAAAAAAAATCTGATAAGTTTATTCATTCTAAGGGAACAAAATTATGATTTCTCATATGTGATATTTTTATTTCAAGATGTGATAAATCCTTGAGCCAAATGGGTGTATTTCCCATGATATCTCCAGATTTAGTTTCTAGGTAATACCTTGTGATTTTTGCAGGCTTCCATATTATCAGTGTTTACATAAAAGTTAATGAAGACGTTCTATTTACTATCATAAATATTGGAGACACTTGGGAAATGTTTCTGTAGTAGCTCGAAGATGATTTCATAGAGTGTAGATTCAGTTAATTTTGTCTGTGTCTTTATTAAGAACTAATGAATCGCAGGTGTCTCACAGTTGTCTAAATAAACACAGACCACCAGTTCTAGAAGCATTTTTACTGACCACATGGTTTGATCCCCTTATCTTAGAGAGACAGAAATTGACATCTAGGAAAGCAAGCCAGACAGCTGGTTGGGACACAGCAGTGATTAGTGAAGGAATATGATCACTGCGCCCTTATGAGCTCCAAGAGGCCATTTGCCATTTCCTGCTAGTCCTCCACTCAACATTGAATACTTAATTATCCAGCCCAGACTGGTAAGGTAAGTCCTTGCCTTTCCCAGGGACCTGGAAAATGTAGGTTTACCATCTGAGACCCCCAGGGGGTCCTGCAGGACCATGCTCTGTAGTAGACTTCCACAGAAACTGGAGCAGGGACACCTGCCTAATCTCTCAGAAAAACCTCTGCTGTGGTTGGGCCATGTGGAGAATCTCTGGGAGTCTAGTCCTGTTTGGAGGATGCCCCCAAACAATGCTATGGACTCCTGGTTGCTCTCTTACCAATTACTATGGACTCCTAAATTTGTCAAATTCTGGCAGGTAACTGTTTGGGATGCCTGACACCCAGAAAAACCTATGAAGTGGCCTGGCCATGTAGAGCATCCCAGACCCCCAAGGGGTCCTGCAGGGCAAGGCTCTGTGTTGGACTTCTAGAGAAATTGGAGCAGGGTTGCAGATACCCTTTTGGGTTGCATTCTAAAAATCCTTCATTCTCAGTTTAAAAGGGGTATGCAACCTAAGCATCTCATATTTTATTCAGCCAATGGCCTAAATTTGGCACACTTGATTTCCAAATTCTTCACAACTTTGATTAACACCTGCAGGGAAATGGCAAGTGGCAGGAGATTCCTTATACCCAAGCTTCCTCTCCTCTCTTCTCCTCTCCTCTCCTCTCCTCTCCTCTCCTCTCCTCTCCTCTCCTCTCTGCTCCTTTCCTCTCCTCTCCTCTCCTCTCTTCTCCTCTCCTCTCCTCTCCTTTCCTCTCCTCTCGTCTCCCCCCTTCTCATTTCTTTCCCTTCCCCTCTCTTCTCCTCCTCCCCCTCTCCTCTGTTCTCCTCTCTCCTCTCCTTCCTCCTCCTCCTTTCTCTCTCTCTCTCTCTGCCAAAATTGCTCTGTCCCACCCTGAAGATGAGGCCCTGTAGAGGACAGAAAGAAATTACACATAGACCCCTGGAAAAAAATGACAAGGGAGATATCGAACTGGCCTGTTGTGCCAGTTAGTAGAGAGCAATAGGGGAGGTGCTACAATCTAGTGGCAAACTTGATTATTTCAGCAGTTCGAAAGGTCTTTATATGTTCTTACCCTTTGTGCTAAGAATCTGATACTGAAAACAGGTCAGAAGCATGTGTTTTAAAACATTTCTTTACACTGGGTTACAAATGATGTTAAGTGGTCCAGTCATGTTATTTGTGTGGTTTGAGTAGTGACTAAAGATGGCCACTGTTTTTGTTTTCTCCTTGCCCATATAGAAATAAGACTGCAGGACATAAAGGTGACATCAGGTCCATCTGATTTAGTGGAAGTGCTATGAAGATTTCTAGAAAAAATATAGTAATTTATCTTCTCTGCAAGAGATTCCTTTACTGGCTTCAATTTTTGGTGGCTAATAACCGATTGTGGTGGGGGAATGTCTGTAATCCTAGCACTTGAGAAGTTAAAGCAAGAGAATCATAAGGTCTAGGCCAGCCTAAAATGTTGCAAGATTCTGTCTCAAGAAATCAAACAAAAACAAAATTGGTGGCTACTGAAAGCACAGAGAAAGGTGAGATTTTTCATATAACTTTCATTTAAATACACCTTTATCATTTGGAAGTATTATGACACACTGTGTTGATTGTAATATGAAATAAATATAGATATGAAGGTATTAAGATGCATTCTTTATTCCAGACTGGTATCTAGAACTGACACATCTTCATAAAATCTACTGTATGAATAAACTTGGGGATGGCTCATATAGTTCAAATTTTTCTGCTATATAGCTACTTCTCTGTTATCTGGCTGTAAGTGCAGATACATGTATGTCTTGGTTCTTTATTTTTAAAATTTTCTAGATACATTCTTTGTAAAAGATTTACTAACCAGAGTTTATGGGAAAGCCTGTTTCAGAACTTCTGAAAAACAAAAGTTTGAGTGTTCTCCATCCATGTTAGGTCAAGTGATTACTTGACATTAATAACTATTTGAAGAAGACATAAACATTTTGCGAGTTATTATTATTAGAATTGGGATAAGAGAAGCTAATGTTTCACAATTGTATTTATGATTTAACTTTTGGCTTTGAAATTCAGTGAGGGTCTTTACCTGGTCAAAGTGAATGACATGGATCAGGGACTCAGCCATCCGGGCGGTTTCTTGTCAGGGGGACAGTTGTTAGCAGAAGTGATTTGTGGAACATTCCCTTGCCTACTGGAAGAACAGAGAATGGATATGGGTGGGGACTGGGTCACAGAGACCAAGTTGTAGGATTCATTTCCCTTAAAAATAGGTCAATTCTGTCTTTCCTAGGAAGTCCCATGAGCAAAGACCCCATCGACTGCACTTTCTTAAATACAAATTGACCCTGACAGTGAAACAACCTCCAACTTTTGCAACTCCCTCTGGGGAAGGGCCTTAACCCTGTATGCTCAGAAATGACTGTTTCTCTGGGAAGCTAGGTCTCAAGGTTAAAACGTTCTGGGGGCCCCAAGGCTTACATATTCAGAGACCAAAAGACCCAAAAAGTGGGCTCACTGGCTTGTGTTTCCTTAACTTGAAAAGTTGAAAGTAAATATTTCCTTGCATTCTCCAACAGCCTCTCTTTTTCTGGGCCTAGAGGTTTCTGAGTCGATGACATCCAGACAGTGTGACTTTGGGACTCCATGGTGAAGTGATTTTACCAATCACTCTGCTCTAACAAGCCGTGCTTCCCAGAAGGCATGAACTGAACAGACCTGAATAACTTTGGTTTTGGTTACTTTGAAAGCATCCCCCTCCTTCTCTCTGTGGAAAATAAGCTCTTTTAAATAGATTTCCTTTTATTGTTGAGACTTATGCGGGTGGGCGAGCAAAAGAAATAATTAGTACTTATGCTGATGAAGGAACATGCTAAGATTCTCAGAAAGAGGCTGCATTGTTGGAAAATATTGCTTAATAAAAGCAAATTGTCTTCTTGTAACAAAAACTTGTCTCACCCCATGGTCTGCAGTTGTGGTTCTAAGACGCAGTATGTTGAAATTTGATTATTTACAGACTCAAAGGACACATGTCAAGTGCAGATTGGCCGAAGGGTCTTCTGTTTATGTTTTTAAAACCAGATCAAAGGGGCTTTTTACTTAAAACAATGACTGTAATGCTCAGCTTGTGTCCAGACACCAGCAGCCAGTGTTTTAGGAAGGCAGAGAGAAATGGTCTTTAGACCTTACAGTCTGTTTCTCAGACTTTCTCTCCAATGAAGAAGAGACTCCTGCAGTACGTTCTGGAAGCCTAGAAAGGGGCTGTATGAAGGGGTCCCTGGTGCACATTCAAGGGAAATCAGATGTGACTTGGAAAACTTTTGATTCCTCCACACACCTCTTTCCTTTGGTTGGTGTGGGGCGATGTGCAGAAGGGAATCTTCACAGATATAAAGGCCAAGGGAAATCACTAAGATGTTTATTTAACAAAATATCACCATTTACTAGTATCCAAATGGATTATAGTTTCTTTATGTACTAACTAATCAAATTGAAAGTAATACCCTTTCCTTAACCATCTTAACAAGTAAATATGGGAAGTAATAGAAACAGATTGAATGCCTAAATTTAAAAAATTATTGCAGTAAAAGACACATTACTATGAATTCCTCTAAAAATACTCCCCCTTCACTTCACACATGCTTATCTCATCATTCTTGCTATTTTCTGAAACAGTTCTGGAAGTCCTGCTTTGTGTCTTTAGCCATCCTATTGTAGCTACCTTGATGTCCTGAACTGATTCAAAACATTTCCCTTTCATGGTCATTTTGCCTGAGGAAGAACCAGAAGTTGCACAATGCCAGATGCAGTGAATAAGTTGGATAATGACTTGCTGTAATATTCTTATGGTCCTGCCTTTTCATTGGATGGCACTTAGCAGCAACATATTCACTGTACTCTTGGTCCCACCTCATAGAGACACTCACGAAAGAGGACTTGCAGAACTACTTCAGAAAGTAGTAAGACTGATGGGATAAGTGCATTTGAAGTGAGAGGGAGTATTTTGAGGGGGTTCATGGCTGTGTGTCTTTTATTGTAATTTAAAAAAAATTATTCACCATATATTTTGATAACCTGTGTATGCTGTGCAGGTTGTGTCAAAAAAAAAAAAAAAACAGAAGGAACAAAAAGAAAAACATAGAGAAACCTATAAAATTAGTTTAGCAATGTGGTAAAGACAAACATGGGTTATTAATGAATTTTAGGAAAGCTGAGGTAAAGACTTAATTCCTCAGGTGGGAATTCCTCATGGGTAACAGGGAAGGAAATCTATTTACCTCTCCTACATCTTCTACGAGGCACTGGCTGGTGTGACAAGCATGTCCCTACACAGAGATAAATTTTTATAAACTCAGAGGGGTATTTAGTTTTGATGCCACTACACTTACATGGCAGTCATCATCAATCATCAATAATAACATAGATCAGAAGCCACCAGTTATATTTACTAGCCATAGTGACAAGAGTTCAATTTATGCCTGAAATTAGTTTTTCTGTGATCCTCAGAATGGTCAGTGCTCAGGGATTATCTCTAAAGCCTTGCTCTTGGCTTTCAAGCTAATCTAACTTATTTTGTAAGTATAAGCAAGAGGAACAGGATTTCTCCTAAACTTATTAGCCTATGATCTGTCACAGAAACCACAATAGCTCCCTAACAAAAATCATGCTTTCTTTGCTGAAGCCTTTTCAGCCTTTGAATTTTCTTCATCAAAATTCAGCAGAAAAAAGTGAAATGTTAATATACATGGCACTGGAGTAACAGGAAAAGAAAGACACTCAAGTGAACTGGATTATTTAAAACATCAAAATTTGCTGTTACGTATAATATGTCTCGGCATAAGCACAACTCTGGATAATATTCTCTATTCACCCCAAAATCTCACCTGCTGCAACACAGATATGCTATGAAAGGCACAGAAACTGCGGATTGCTGAAGAACATAGCTGGTTAGCCTTGTTTTCTTCCAGAAGCTGCCATGTGGTTCCTGCCATGTGGATTTCTGTCCTAGGTTCTCTGTCATGCATCTCCTGGACTCCAATTTTCATGGATGCTGATTTGTATCATTCCTCTCTCAACCTCTCTAACCCCATCTCTTTTCACTCACCTAGCAGACCTCTAAGTAGAGCTCCAGGGGTTTGTACAGCCTTTGAAAAACAACTGTTCAAATAACTCATCTATTTTGAGTTCCCCTCTTCTGCCTCAGACTAAGTGACCCTCCAAATTCAGAATAGATGATCTACTTTTGAACCTGATTAGAATAAAAGTGGAGTCAACAACATGCCAGGAGAGACCTGCGGAGCCAAATAAGTTACTCTTGTATATAACAAATGGCATCAGATCATCATGAACTTATGGGGGTCAGTTTTGGGCAATGGAGGCATTTTAAAATGGTAAGATAATAGAAAATAACAAAGAAAAGTAAAAAGAATAAAATTTCTATTACTAGAATATAATAATAAAATATTGCACTGTAGTAATGAATATTAATTTATTTCTTATGAGATGGTCTTATCTGGGGAAGTCATCTATAGGGATGAAGAACGTTTTGTTTCTTTGACTCCCATTTATTTATAGCAGTCAATGAGCTTTTTCCATGCTCTTTATTTCCTGCTTCTCTCATATTTTTAGTGCAATGATTTCTACTTTGACAAAATGTAACACATAAAGTTCTTCCATTCTTTTCTCTCCATCTCTGTTTTAGTCTTAGCTCTTTTATACATACTCTGTCTCTATTGTTAGAACTTTTGACAACTTTTCCAGTCCCCTCTTGGTTTGGAAAACTCAACCTTTAGTATATGTGCCCAGGAATACAGCATTCTCTGGGTTCCTGAGATTTAAGTGGGTTTTCTATAATCTGCATGCCTGATACAAGAACTCTGAGCTTATGATTTCTCACTTTGAGTTTCTCAAAAATGTTGCTCCCATGTTGTCCTTCATTCATATCACTGTCAAGAAATCTGAACCCAACCTGATTTTCTTTTTATTGCAAGTGGTGTGGTCATTTCTGCCTGAAGATTTTTTTCCCTTTGAAGTCTTCAGAGTTTTACTGAAGTATGTGGTATAGCTGATAATAATGTATACTATAGGTATTTTCAGTATGCAGATTCAGTTTTTTAATTTTTAGAAAATTGTCCTAGATTGCAATCTTAAGTATGTTCAAGTTAAATGTTTGTTGAGTCATCTATTGTCTTAGTTACTTTTTACTCATTGCCGAGACAAAATACCTGACGCCCAAAATTAGGGAAGGAAAGGTTTATTCTTACAGTTTCTCGGGAGTTTCAGTCCATAAGTTGGCTCCAAGGCAGCATGGGATGATGGGGCTACAGTTCATGGCGGCTGCAAGTTGCAAGGCACGCTGGCGAGAGAGAGGGCGGAAGCACGGAAGTGCAAGAGGAAGAGACCCACCTTCCCTTACACTGTATCTCAGCTCCACCCCTGGGCAGGTGTAGCAGTCATGTCATTAATCCTGGCGCTAGACAACAAACTGATCACAAGCATCAGACTCAGCCCCATCAAAAGTACATGAGGACTTGGGGGTACATTGCATATTACCCGATACATCTATGCAATCCTTTCTTTCAAACTTTTAAACTATCTATGTGTTTTCTGCATTATTCCCCTCTTCAATGCCTATGGTTATGTTTCCATTCAATTCTCTTTTAATTCAGGTACATTCTAATTTAGTCTTCATGTTTAAATTGCATCTCTTCATTTCATGTTACACTCAGTCCCTTTCCTGAGTTTGATGAACTGTTTCCCATCCTTGTGTTCCTGTTCATTTCTTCACTGAGTTTGGAATGCCTGACTTGAGATACTCTTTCACTGGGGGAATCATTAACAAATATTATTATGTAATGAAATTTAACTTACATTGGTGTGCTGTGTTAAATTTCTTATGTCTCCCTGAGTCAGCAATCATAATGTGTCTCTAATACGTAAGGGAGAGATATTGGAATACTTTGCTAGACTTTTGCAATGGTTAGTTTTATGTGTCAACTTGACTGACCATGAGGTACCCAGCTATCTGGCTGTACATTATTTGAGTGTGTCTGTGAGAGGTTTCCTGAAAAGATGGGCATTTGAGTTGGTGGATGGAGTAAAGCAGGTGGTTCTTGCAGTGTGAGTGGGTGTCATCCAGTTCACTGAGGGCTCTAATAGAGCATTAAGTGGTGGAGGAGAAATTTATTTTCTGCCTGTTAAAGCTGGAACTTTGATCTTCTCTGCCATTGGTCCTTCTGTTATCAGATCTTCAGGTCCAGTCTCGAGTCAGTATCATTGTCTTGTTGGTTGTAAGGCCTTCCACATACATTCTTGTTTTTCTTGGTCTCCAGTTTGCAGAAAGTAGATCATAAGACTTCTCAGCCTCCAGAGTCTTGGAAGCAAAATACCTTATATTAGGTCTCTCCTATATATAAAGGCTATATATGTTATATAAAGGTGTATATACAAGGAGTAACCAAAACATATAGTGAATTTAAATTAAAAAACTTATTACAGTAAGGCACACTTCCATTAATCCTCCTCAAAATATTCCACTTTGCTTCAAAGACATTTATCTTATCATTCTTGCCACTTACTGAAGTAGTTCTGGAAGTCCTCTTTCATGAGTATCATGATTATTTAAATAGATGACTCCTTTGGAAAGCCTGGACTTTCAAATTTTAAGTTTTTTTCTAGCATTTGCTTCCTTGCAATCTTTTAGCCCATTCCAAGTCTTTTTCTCTCCCAGAACCCCTGACTCCTCTAAGTATCACATCTGGCAGCACATACTTTCAAGCTCCTTCCTTTCAGATCGTTAGGGGACAGGGCCCTCTCTCATCAGTGGTCACATCACTTCTCTACCCTGTATTTCTTTGCTCAGGGTGGGCCCTTTGTGGATAATCAGGTCTATGTTCTGCTTCAGACAGACCCCATCTTCTCCAGCTTTCTGAAGACAGTCCCTGTCTGATTCTCCTCCCCAGTGTGGGTGTATGTGGTGTAGGATGTTTGGTTTCCTATTTTTGCAGAAGTCAAGTTTGTAGTATTCTTGGTTGTATGGTTTGTCAGAGGAGTATGTTATGGTTAGCACGATTTGCCTCTCTTTTGATCATTGATGTTACAGTGTGTGGGATTCAGATTTAGGGAGCCCCAATCATACCAGAGAAACTCCACATTGCTAAGAAAGCCTTGGATCTGGAGGCTTTTTGTAAAATAGGAAAGGAGAAAAACACAATAAATAATTTGATTTTGCACCTAATGGGTCTGTGAACAATTATTACATTCCCAAGTGTCAAGGTGGGTCTGGTCCATAATGGATGTTCATTAAATACTGGTAACTCAAAGGGCACCAGGAACTTCATATATGGTGGGCATTGTTAGCACTAGCTTACAGAGAAGAAATAGTTTAAGGAAGGGTAGTTAATTTCCTTTTGGTCACACGAGTAATAAATAGTAGGGCCAGAGTTTGAGGCCAGGTCACTCTGACCCAAACTACATATTCTTTCATTCCTGCTAGGCTACTTTGGAGGTCTTGGGACAGAAATTCAGATTGAATATTAGGGAGAGTGTTCTGGAAGAACAGGCTGAGGGCAAAGAAAGGGAGTGAAGAAAGAGGAAGAGTTTAAAGAGAGAAACAGAGATAAAATTAATCAGGAAGCAATTACTCTTTTCTTCATCCTAACTTCTTATTTATGCCAGTAAAGGGGCTTTACAGGAAGGGTGGAGCGGCTGCTGCATTATTTGTTGATGTGGTCATGTATTAAGTGAATGCCATTTAGTTAAAGTCTGTAGACTACTAGATTGCTTCATCACATTTGCCTTGAACAAAAGATCATTTCTCTGAAGACCATACCAAAGGTACAGCAGCAAAACATTATTAGAACACATATCTACCTCGAAGCCAGACTAAATCAGAAATTGTAGCTAAAGTGTCCTACTCTTGCTATATGCTCCATGGTTATAAAGCATTTTCCACTAAGTTATCCTTATCAATACATCACTGTAAGAGTTAGGATGAATGTTATTAAGCTAATTTTAAATACAGAGAAATTTAAATTTAGACTAGTTAGGTTGACCTGGCAAAGCTGAGACTAGAATCTAGATGCTCTAATCCCTCAGACTTTTCTAGACTGATATAAAAAGATCTATCGTTATTTTAGCAATAACATTTTTATTCAAATATTTGTTGGATCTCTCTGGTCCTCTCCTTTGGATGAACAATCTTGTCTCTTGCCTGAGAAAGGCTCATTGTGCTTTGTGGCATTATGAAAATGCTGAAATGAGGCAAAAAACTATTTTTGATAAAAGCAAAAGTAGACTGACCTTGTTTTCACTCTTGAAACCGAAAATGTCGATCTGACTTGACTTGTTTACTTTATTATGAAAATGGGATTGCAAAGATAATAAGGAGAGAAAATACAGACATACAAAGAGGTTTTTTGGCTCATGTGAACTGTGGATTTTCAAACTATTTGCCTCCATTATATAACAATCTACACTTTCCTAGACCACACCACACTCTTAAGCCAAATAGTTACTCATAAGACAGCAACAGTGGTGCAGTTCCACAGTTTCTCACCTCTGTCTACCCCAGGGATGCACTCTTCTGCCCACGGTACCTGTAGTTTTGGGAATATCTTTGATGTACCCTCAAAGGCATCCTTTCCACCCAACATGGAAGCCTTCGTTTCTTGCATTTCTGTGATCTACTCTCAGTCACTGATTCCTGGGAAGCAGCCTATGTTCACCAGGGGCACTAGATTTGGGATGTCAGAGAAGGTGTCTCAGTTCAGGTGACGTTCAGGCATGTGGGTGTATCTAGGTTGGTGACCAGTGATTACTGTCCATGGCAACAGTGTCTGTCAGCCTAGAAGGGTACTGGAAGCTCCAAAGAACACAAAAATGATAACTGAATCCATTTCCTTGAAATTTCAGCTCCAGGGCTCCAAAACAAGATCTACTGATGCTCCCAAAGTCTTCCAGAAATTCGAGTGGAGCAGCTCTTTCTGATTTGCTCACAGGGCCATTCCTGATGGCCAGGCAGGTATCCCTGGGGACCAATCTAGACAGCACTGTTGTGACAGATACCTATCAACTGGTGCCCGCAGCGCCGCTTTCCACCAATGGTGAGATATTGTTCTCATTCTCACCCTTCCCTTCCTCCACAGCCACTTCTTCACTAGGAAGTTACTTTGATCTGCATGCAAATATCTTCCTGGAAACCACCCCTCCCTTTAATCTGTGGTTTATTTTTCTCCTGTTTTGGATGAGAATTTTGCTTGGGAATTTTCAAATCCTAAAGTGAACACAGATTCATTTCATGTTGGACCTTTGAACCAAAACATCTTTAAAATATTAAATTTATGAGATTCTTTCATCCCTCCTTTCCAGTAACTTCCTATTAACTACTAAAAAGTTATCAGAGTTGTCATTGTTTATTTCCCTTCATTATTAAAAACTTGTTTTTACTACCTCTGAAATTTCAACCTGGGGAGTTCAATGGTTAGTGTCTGACTAAGTAGGGGAACAAAAGGAACCTTTCCAATTAAAGTTAATAGTGGGATAACTTCAGACACACAAAGAGAGAAAAAGGCACTTATGAGTCATGGTGAGTTCAAAAGGAAAGTGTTGAGGTAGAATCACAAGGCATCATGGGAAGTGCTATTCAAGCTACCATGTCAAAAAGGCTGATTAGCAGCAGTTCCAAGTCAGCGTGATCACCAGGGAGTCTTACTGATAAAATTATTTCCCCTCCAGAGAGAATCTCCCGAACAGAATAAATGCTTTACTTCTGAGTAGGATTCATGAAAAGGCAGGGGGATGGTGGTGGCAAGAATAAAGAGCCATATTCATCAAATGATCTGAAATGTGTGACCTGATATTGTTTATCAGTCTTCAGATCTTAAATGAATAGAAATTTATGCTTGTTTTGCATCATGAGAGTGTCAAATGTTCAAGTGTCTCTTTATGGATATGTAATTAATGCTCTGAGGAAAGAAAATTCTAGATTATTTAAAATACTACTGTTTCTCATTTTAAAAGTTCATATTTTTAGTAAACATTTTGGTGAGTCCTAGTATTCATGGAGCTCTGAGCAGCTTGATTTTGGTAGCATTGAAGCACTATTTTGAATTTCTTATCATAAATGCTTTTTCTCTCTTAGATCTATTTGTTTTAATATCTATATATTGCATTATTTCTTTTAAAATCTGTCTTCTTTTTTTTCTTTGTACATAATAAGCAAACTGTGTGCAGTTTGTGTAGGAAATAATGCAAACCACTGGGGAAAATGTAGAGCTGAGAAAGAAGTGTATTCATAAGTAGTAAAGGAGCATTTTATTTACAGAAGCTATGTGCTATTCCTAAATACACAAATATGTCAGCACTCTTATGAAAAGATAATGAGATACTTGTGACTACATACTCATTACCATGGCAATAAACCATGACATCATAAGTGCCAGTGAATGACATAATTGTAGGACGCAGCTGTACAATAAAGAAAGAAATCTCATATAGATCTAATTATTTCTGACTGCAACAGCTGAAATAACATTTTCAAAATTAAATGCAATAAAATTACTTAGAAGAAAATATAATGCTAATGAGTGGCTGCAGGTAAAATAAAGAACCTTTTCAAGTCTTTACCAAATATGAAATTCCTCCACGAAGAAGTGGCATCTTACATAAACAGTTTTGCTATGAAATTTAAGTCAAAAAGCAGCAAATGCCCTTGTGGAACACTTATACTTAGGGGCTGTCCAGAGAAAGAGATAAAAAATTGGTTGGGAGCTGGATAGATTGCTGTGAAGTAGAGAGGAGAATAGATGATACAGCTCTCAGCCATTAGAGAAAGGGGAAGTGTGGCCTGGGCCTGCAGAGGCAGGAGAAGCTGGCTAAAAGGAGAGTATGTTTCAGTAGGGTAGCTGGAGTACAAGACAAAGGCACTACAGAGTGAGAGGGTAGACAGCAAGCAGATGTAGGTTTGAGCTGGGCTTCAGGAAATTTTGGTGACTAAGAGCTCATTTTTGACACTCATACTTGAGTTTTCCAGATTTTAGCCCCTCATTCCTAGTGCAAGGTAGCTTGGCCTCTCTTCAGAATCTTCACCAATTGTTTCTCAGTTGCTCAGAGAGAATGTCACCTGGGCTGAGCAATAAACGTGCTCATGTTCTACAAAATCTGAAGGGTCCCAAATGGTTGAAAGTAGGAGTAGGTATTATATCATCTTTCATTATCGTTTTGTTCTCCACTTATCTCCCCAGTACACATACATAGACCTCTTTCCATGTACTCTAAAAATATTCCATCATACATACGAACTCCAGGACAGGTGGAGTCAAGGTGTTAGGATGAGGCTTGGCCTTGGCTCCCAATGATTTTTAAATTTGTTGAAGTGTAACTGTCACCATGGCCAAGCCAGTGGCTAGTTTGGTATTTCTTGATTCATCACCAAAGCAACTGACTTTTTTCCTAGTTTCAAATCTGTATATGAAATTTGCTGTTAGTTGTCTTTAATCTTATCCCTAATTGAGCCCAAAGTTACAATCATTCATGCCTAAAAATTACAGTAGTTTTGCTCCTTGGTCCTGGATGAAAGCAATCACTTGGGCCATGAACCCACTGCTAATCTTACATATATCTTGATTAAATTCTTTCTTCTATTTCAAAATATAAAGTAATCCTCTCACCTCCTATGAACTAAATGTACTCAAAGATTTCTCTATTCTACCCTCAAGATTTCAGTTTTCCACTGATGGCTTAGTCAACCTCTTCATTTACAAAACAATCCTGCTTTTATGTTAGGAGTGTATTTTGAGCCTCTAATCTGTGACAAAAATGTCCTTCCCATGGGGGAGGGCACATTCAAGTTCCCAACCCACATTGTTTCTTCTGTGATGGGACTCTGACATTACTCCATGATCACAGTTGATGTTTTATCCTCTACTAGGTATCTTCGTATAGATAATATATTTGGAGGTTTCTGCCTTCTTCCCAAATGTTTCCTGGGCTAAGGATATTTTTATATGGATTTCATGAAATAGCTTAAGTCAGAGGCTCCTTTGAAAATTATTAATTATCTCTTCAGAGAGATGCACATGCTCTTACATTCATATAATAATGCATTTGATTTTATGAACTCTTAAAATTCTTTGTTCTTAAGATTAATCATCTCTGGGTTGGAGTCTCTTCGGAGACTTTTAAAATTAGCCTTCTGTGTTGTCTTTCCCATTGCTGGTACAAAATACCTGACACCCACATTTAAAGAAGGAGAGGTTTAATTTGGCTCATGTTTTATGGGAATTCAGTTCATGGTCAGTTGGGTCCAAGGCAGAAACATCATGGTGGAAAGACATGTTGGAGCAAAGCTGCTCACTTCATGGTGACTAGGAAGCAGAGGAGTGGAACAACACCAGAGAGGAAGGACTGAGGGATCACATAGAGTACCAGAGTCATGCCTCTGTGACACAGCTAAACACATCCAGAAGCGTGCTTGACCTATTCCTCGAGCAGCTCTTGAACCAATCAAGTTGACAATCTAGTGTAACTTTCACAATTTCTCTGTGATTTGCCTATCAGTATCATCCTTTATCTAGGAACAGTGGTGCATGTTTGGATAGATCTTCCTTTGTATGCTTTGGCCAGACTAAACACCACTAGACCAAATAAATGTCTATAGAAAGGATGAAAATAAACTGATACACTGGTGCTACGGTTTGGGTGTAATCTGAGTGTCTCTCAACAATCCATATATAAAGGCTTGGTCTGCAGGGTGGTGTCACTGAGAGGGACTATGAACCTTTAATAGGTGGGGATTTAGTCACCGACTTTGTGCCGTTGAAGGGCATTATGGGGTCTCTCCCTTTCCTTCTACTCCCTATCCCTCTCCCTTCCCCTCCTCTTTCTCCTATTCCTTTTCCCCTTCTTCCTCCTTCTTCCTCTGGAGTGAGACATACTCTTACTTGCCCCTGATTCACCTTCCCATCAGCAAGGTGCCATGAAGTGACATGGTTAAGGGACAACCCTCACACAACCTGCCTGCTCTCCACCATTTGACTTTGAAAGTCCAAAACGAAGCTGAATGAATCTTTTCCCATGTAGTTATCTCACATATTTTGCTGTAGTAAGGAGAAAGTTATTAATAAAATTGGATTATCTTAATGATTCTGCTGTAGGAGAAAACAACTTACTTTGCTTGGTTAGGGCCTTTAGTGTCAATAATTAAAGAAAAATGTGGCAAAATTTTCATAAGTTAATTTAATTATTAAATACCTGAGAACCAGTTTCCAGTAACATCTTCATCTCCTGATAACTCTAAGCAAAGCCTAAGGCCTAGTGTAAATTTTAGGGCATTTATAGAACTATAATTTAAAATTTTGTTGTCTTTTTTCCTTGCTTGGATACTTGGGTATATTTTTCCACTTGTGCCTCAGAGCCAACTACTCTTATTACAGACACTAGTGAACATTTGTCCTCAATGAAGTCAAATCCTAGTATGGATTGATTTTGTACCACGAGCTCTACTGGGCTTAGTCTGTGAATCCTGGCCCAAGTGGTAAAGTATACTCAACCAGAGGGATTGAAGTAAAGTGCAATTGGATAGTCTTTCTTTCTGACTCATTTCTGGTAAGAAAGTCTAAAAATTTATCAAATGTCTGAATCCTAGACAGCAGTTCAAAATAAATCCATTAGCCCTAAATTATAATAATGCTTATTGATTAGTTTGAGAATGACACATAATCTTATTTAGGTTTAAAATTCCCTCAGAGGTGTGTATATTTTTGGAAAATTCTCTCTCCCTTTCTCTTTCTCTCTGTCTCTGTCTCTGTCTCTGTCTCTGTCTCTCTCCTTTGATTAAACTTATTTGGCCAGGCCATTGAATTTATCTACCTACAGAGTTTCAGCTGAGGGCTGGCTTCTTGCCAAGACTTCGGGGTGGAAATTTGGTAAATTTCTTACTGTTTTTTTATGCTCCCTGTGGCTGGTAGACTGGATTACATGAAATCATTGACTGGTGGGTGGATTCTTACAATATTGCTGCCCAACCTCTCATTTTACAGCTGAGAAAATAAAGGATCATGCAGTTCAAATGACTTGTATAAAGTTGGGCAGCTTACTGGTCGTTGTGTCCATGCTTAAATGTATGTTTCTGGTTACAAATTCATCACTTCATTCAGACTGAGTGACATTCTCTGCTTCTCTATGATCTCCATCCCTTCAATGACACCATCATCTTTCTCCCTCCACTTCCATAAACATATCAGAGGTCCTCTGATAGCTTAAATTCTTATTTTATCTTTGGCATTTGTTGTTATTTTTCTATCTGTAAAAGTATGGAGATAAGGAGAATGAAATTTAAGGAGCTTAGAGTATTTTGATATCAACCAAATAAACAGTCAGAACTGCAATTTCCAAACTTTCATGATCAGTTTTTAAAAACCCATATGCAAAATCCTATGGATAATTATGTTATGTCTGTGAGGTTAATTAAGTGTTCAATGTCCAAAGTCTCTCTCTCTCTCCCTCTCTCTCTCTCTCTCTCTCTCTCTCTCTCTCACACACACACACACACACACACAACAGCTTTCAAAGCCTGCCAAGGCCAGCAGGTCCCCAGTGGGCATGTGTGGTTCTCTGCTTTGGAAAATGTGTCTCAGCCAGTGATGAAAATGTAAACCACACAAACCACTTGGTTTCTAAGAGAACAAGTTTTGAGAAACCATGTTTTGGAATAAAGCCTCAAATTTTCCATTTCACAACAAAATTCCCCAAAGAAAATTTTTTAACATTACAAAGAATACTGAGTACAGCAGGAGTAAAGAAGGCTCACAACAAAGGGAGAAAAAAAATCTACGTTAGTAGTGGTGGACTTACAGAACTGGCTTGTAAAGATGCCATCTTTCCTATTTATTTCCTGTCTTACAACTCCTCTTACAAAACCCCAACTCTCCATCCAGGTTTTCAAGTTGAAAGTTTCCCCCAAAATGTTTACTTCTGCAACTTAAGTGTTGGAACTCTATGCAAAGTGTAGAAAAGGAAACACCAGATGACACGATAATGTTAACTGATTTGAATCTCTCCTCAAGCATGAATCGTGCTGCAAAATTAGTATGAGAGCCTTTGGACACTCACAAAGGTCAAAGGGGAAAGATATAGAACAAAGAATTTGGGGATGTGGAACTGTGTTGCCTATCTTACCCCATCTAACTGGTCTTGTGCTGCCAATAGACCATAACCCTTTTCCTGTGGAAATGAGGAGGGAACCAGGACAGGACTGGAGCTCTTGCATTGTATCTGATCACCCTGGGCAAGTGGTTTCACTTCCCTCTCTCAGGATCAGTTTTTTTTTCTATAAAATAAGTTTATGCTTGTCTTCTACTTAAGGTTATCCATGAAAAGGATAACAAAAGCCTGCTTAATGAATTATCAAGTGTTATTCATTCATGAGGATAACCTTACACACAATCTGGTTATTTTTAGTTTATATTTAGAATTTATTATTTTGAAAGGTTAAGCTGCATATAACCAACTGCAAATGGTTTAGATGCTTTCTAGCCCAGCAATTAAATTAAGAACACTTTTTCCTATTTTGTTATATTAAGTAAATATTGAATAATTAAAATTATTTGAAGTTTTTGTCTATACAATTTTAATATCTAAAAGCAGTATGGGGGAAATTCGAATACCCACCCAGAAACATAAAAATGTGATAGACAAGATTATTACTTCAAAATTATTATAACTATATGCACATATTCCCACATTAATTTGATTGCTATCAATTTAAAAGCAAATCACTCTGCTGTGTATCCATTTCATAGCACTTATTCAATATTGGGTTGAAAGTTTCTATGAGTAAAAAGAAACACAGAAGACAAGACCCTCAATACAAAGCATTAGCTTTATTTGTTAGAGGACAAATGCTAAGCTGCCACAAGTAAAAGCTGGTAACCTCCCCAAGTCGTGCAGTGTATTCTATAAATATATAAGGTGTGATTAGCAGGGCCAGGGTAAATAGCATTGACTGTATCTATGTGAAAATGATTAATTATGTAGGTAGAAGACAGTGGGGACACAAAAAGGAGATACATATGAACGACAGAGATAGTATCCAATTATTCACAACACATAAGCCTAGTAATTCTGCCTTATACCGGTGCTTCTATCTTGCACCATCTCTTCTGTTGTATCAAAATGGTTCTCCTCCAGGAGTGAGATTTTATGATGAACCACAGTAATTGTCAAAGTCAGTGTCTGTTGAGCATTTTCAAATCTACATCAGGGATTCCTAGGAAATTTTGCATTGATTCACAAGATTTTTAAAGGTCAAGAACTCATTCCCAAGGTCAAGATCATTTGCAGTCTGATGTACTTGGTCCATTTTCTATTTTCCCTGTGGTTGGTTAAGGTCAAAGTTATCCAGTTCTTGGTTTTTCCCTGGTTGGCATCCGAAGTCAGTTGCAGACAGCCTATAGTATAATGGTAACCTCCCATTAAATAATTGTTTCACTTTCAACCACTTTTTGTAAGTGCATTATGTGTTGACATTTAAAACTGAGCTTGAAAAAGTACATATTTTCAGCTGTGCCTTGCTGTGATGTGAATGTTTTAAGTGAAATATCCACAAGTGTTCTTTAACTTCGGTGGCAAAGATAGAAGATATCTTTGGAAAGTGTGGTGCTAAGATCCTAAAACGTGTTTTGTCAATCCCACAGTGATGAGAAAGATCTCCCTATCTTTTTTGGAAAATTACTGAGTATTATTATGCTATCTATGTGTCTGTCTAAGCAGTAACTAGGGCGAGAACTCTGCAGACTCATAGGAATTAGCATGTCTAAACTGGCAGGAAAGTTTAGTGAGTTTATCTGGCCCAACTTCTCAGGCTGGAAATGGGGTTTCAGACAGGTTTTTGAGCCAATAATCCAACATTATGTGGTAGACAAAGGACGTGAACCTTAGGTGCCCAGTTCTTGGTTTTATATTTCCATTATGTCCCCTGTAATTGAAGAAGAGATGGGGAGATCATAAAGGATTTTTCTGTTACTTTACACAGGCTCTGAGACATCCATGTGAAGTTGTATCTGTGTACAGCAGATGCTGTTGACGCATCACCTACATTTCTTCAACACCCACAGTTCCCAGGGGTTGTGTCACCAGCTTTCTCCTGGAAGCATCTAGAAAATGACTCTTAGCTTAATGGCTTTTGGAAGAAACATTAAGAGCAGCCCTCAGCTAGTGATGGGTTGGTAAGTTGGGACACATGGGACCACTATGGGTTGAGTTTAACACTATTTCCCATGTGCTCCCAGGGGACTGAGTCTCAGGTGCTTACAGCAGTGACTGTCATGTTAACCTCTTAGGGTCTCCTTTTCTTTCTTTTTTTTTTTTTACTGCCATATTACCTGTGGTAGGAAGAACTATGACCCCCAAAGATATCCATAGCCTAATCCCAAGAACCTGTGAGTATGCAACTGCAAATAGTACAAGGGATTTTGCGGATTTACTTAAGGTTAAGTAATTTGAGCTGGAGAGATTATCCTGAGTTATCTAGATGGGCTTTAATAATGTGGGTCTTTCAAACCTGAGAACCTTTGCCAAAGGTGGTGAGAAAGAGATGTAACAATAGAAAAAGGATCAGCAAAAGGCAATGCTGTTGGTTTTGCAGACGGTTGGAGGGAAGCACAAGCCAAGGAATGTAGGCCATCTATAGAAGCTGGAAAATGCTGAGATGCCATTGCCTTCATTTAACTTAGTGAGTTCTGTGTTGCTCTTTGGATCCACAGAACTATAAAACAACAAATGTTTTGTGGTTTGATTGTCCTCCAAAAGGTATGTGTTGAAGCTTATTCATCAATGTGAGAGCATTAAGAGACAGAGCCTGTAGGAGGTGATTGAGTCATGAGAGTAGAACTCTCATGAATGGAATTAGTGATCTCATGAAGATCTAATGAATGATAGTAGGGCTGGAAGAAACTAGATAAACCCCTCTTTTGTTTTTCTAGCCTCTCCGGCATGTGAGGATGTGGTATTTATTCCCTCTGGAGTTGCAGCATTTAACGCACAATCTTGGAATCAAGACTGGACTGTGACCAGACACTGACCCTGTAACACAACGATCTTGGGTTTCCAGTATTCATAAATATCAGAAATAAGTTTCTGTTCTCTATAAAATTAGTCAGTATTTTGTTACAGCAACATGAGCAGACTAAGATAAAATGTGTGTAAGCTACAGCACATGCTAAATTTGTGATAATCTCTTCGGGCAGCAATAGAAGGCTAATTTCCTCCTTTACTGATTTTGGAATGTGAAAATTTTTGGCTATTGATCCTCAGCATAACCTATCTTACCATACTGCCCCATCAGAATTGATATAAATATGGAAAATACTTCTCAGAGACATCTGGAATCAAATGGTAGACTACGTGGATGGCCTCCCTGCTGGGCCTGTGGTCTTGTATATAAATGTGTAAATTGGCAAATATCACTGAAGTTGGGTCAAACTATAGTCTGAGCAGGGAGGTGTGCATGTATTTGGTGAGCTAACACATAATTCAGAGACTAAAAATGGTATAAGCCCTAGATAAAGGTGATAACTTCAAACGAGAATACTGGTGAATTTATATATGTTTTACTAAGCTACAGACAGAATGTCACTCTCAGGAGGGTAGGCAGTAGCATGGCAGAACTTCTGCTAACTTTTTCTCCACTTTTTCACAAGATGCATGTGATTCCCAAAGGTGTATAGGTGAAGAGCAGTTGGCGCCCTCCTGGTGGTGGACACCTTAGCCACAGAGACAGCTGCTGGAGGCTGATTGATTGGAGAAGATTTCCTAACCCCCTGGGGATCCCAGTCCTTTGGGGTGAGTACCCATTTTGGTACTCCAGAATCTCCTGTTATCGCTGGATCCCTTCCCTAGTAGCCCCTGTCTCGTGGACCGAGTCATGCAGACATCATGGCCACCATGACGGTGCTGCTGTCTGAAGAAGGGGAAGTGACTTCCGGTCGTCAGGCTCTGGCTGTGCAGGTACCAGCAGCTGTCTGTCTCCCCACAAGGCCAAGGAAGAGGGTGAAGAAGGATAGGAGGAGGCTGAGAGCATGAGAGAGCACAATAAGTAGCGCCCAGTGTGAAAAGGGAGGAGCAGATGGTGGTGGGGCTCCTAGGATTGTGCATTTGCTGCAGCTCTGAGAATGAGGAAGTAGAGCTGCTTTGGAGGGGCAGCTGGAGGCCCCACCCTGTGGACTTCTAGTTGCTCAGGAACCCTGGAACTTCTAGCCCAGATTCTGCAGAGCCCGCTCCTAACCCCAGAGTAAAGAGAAAAGATCTGACGAGGAGCCACAGACCAAAGAAGAGAAGGAAAAATGACACATACCCATATCATTTGATTTCCACAATGAACCAAAATGACACCAAAGGACTCCCTGATGGATGGGAGATGCACCCAAGGAAGCTCAGAGCCAGAAAAGGATAAGGTCCTCTCAGACATGAAGTGACACGGAAGCTGGAGGAGCAGATCCTTCATATTGAGAGAGACCTCTTCATCTAGATTCAGCGAACCCCAACCAAGACAATCCTTGCTCTGGTCGTCCTGGGTGGAAATCCTGAAATACTGACGGTTGCTGCTACTGCCTTCAAGGTATAGAGCTCATTTCTGTTATGACCTGGTCCCTCCCTTCCTAAATCAGGACATCACCAAACTTGGGAAGAAGAGTGAAAATTTAAAATAAGTTTACTCCATTACAAGTTCTAACTATCAGTTCTACTAAGTTTCCAGGTGGGTTCCATTGAAGGCAAGCTAGTCCTTGCTGAGCTCTCATTTTGGGCCTGAGGTAATAAAAGTGGCCCTTAAGAGGGACTTGCAGTACACTTAAGCCCTTAAATCAGATCTTCTCAGCTTCGACATTCTTGACACTTTTGATCAGATGATGTTTTGTAGTGGGGGAAGACCCCATGGGCTGTAGGATGTTTAGCAGCCTCCGTGGGCTCCACTCACTGCATGCCAATAACACCTTCAGTTTTGACAACCAAAAAAGTCTCCATATGCTGCTACAGGTGTCCTGAAGTGGCAAATTTGTACTTGTTGAGAGTTAATGCTTCAGAGACATAAGGAATTACTTGATACTGGGACATGCTATATAATTTAAAAAACCGAACAAACAAACAAACAAACAAAAAAACCATTGAAACAAATCAAGTCTTCAAATCATCTTGTAGTCAAGAGATAGGACACATAACTGGGCCACCTTATGGAGGGTGGTGAGCAAATGCTTCCAGTGTTTCAAGCTAGAAATGCTAAAATATTTTTTGGAGCCCATCCTTAAGTTGATATAGGCACATGCATGATCTCTTGGCGGCTTGGGGTCAGCAACTGATGGGAGAGAGTTTGAGTCCACTTAGGATTCCTGTGTTCCTGTGGGACACCCCTTTCCTTCCTTGAATGGCTGTAGACTATCTTGGGTTCTATGGACCTATCCTCTATCTGAGCTCAAGGTCCCTCACCTCTTGTCAGTATTATTTAATGCCTCCAATCTGGGATCTCTGCCTTCAGCCCTTCTCCCAAGCTGTGTATGCTCAGTAAGGGAGCAGAGTGACGCGTTTATCTTTATGAAAGAGAAACCTGGTCTTGTTTGTGGTCCAGAATGAGCATGTTTTTTTGATTTTTCTTTAAGAAGTATCCCTATTGAGGTGAATTGCTAATAAGAGTCAATAGAAAAAATCCTGCCAAGAATTGAACCTCCCTCTTATAAATGCTAGAGAATAGCCTTCTTTTGCTTCTCTATGCCACTCCACCTATCTCTTTCTTTATTTCTTTTCTCTGCCAAATCCCACTTCTTTATTCTTTCTTTTCACTGGTGAAATAACTGCCTGCAGGCCTGAAAGGCTTCCCTTTGTTTCATTCTACTTCTTCCACCTTTTCTCGTGCACTGGTGTGTCCTCTAAAAAACAAACTCACTCCATGTCTGTTTCTGGAGAACTCAATTGACTCACCATCTCTATTCATTTTAAAGATTTTTAAAAAAATTATACCTAAGATTACAATCAACAAATGAGATTATGTCAAAATAAAAGGCTTTTGCACAGAGAAGGAAGCAAAAATAGAGTGAAGAGACAACCTACAGAATAGGAAACATTTTTTGGCAAGTACTTCTCCAATAGAGAACTAATATCTAGAATATATGATGAATTCAAAAAATTAGGCACACCAAAATAAAAGACCCAATCCAAAAATGGGCAATTGAAATGAGTAGACATTTCTCAAAAGATGAAGTACAAGTTGTCAATGAATTTAGGAAAAATGTCCTACATCTTCGGTCTTTAGAGAAATGCACATCAAAACAATAATGAGATCTCATCTTTCTCAAGAAAAAAGTGCTATCATCAAGAACTCAAGAAACAACAAATACTGGTGAGGTTGTGGAAAAAAAGGAACACTTTTACATTGTTGGTGGGAATGTAAACTAGTACAACCACTATGCAAATCATTATGGAGGTTTCTCAAGAAATTAAAAATAGAAATTCTATTATCCAGCTATTTCTCTTTTGCATATCTTCTCAAAGGAGTTAAGGTCATCATATTACAGTGGTACATACATATGCATGTTTATAGCAGCACAGCTCGTAATAGCTGAATCTTGGAAACAACCTATGTAACGATCAGCAGATGAATGGATAAAATGAATGTATATATACACAACACAGTACTACTTGGCCATAAGGAAGGATAAATTCAAACCATTTGTAGGAAAATGGATGCATCTTGAGATGATAATGTTAAATGAAATAAATCTGACATGGGTTAAATATCACATAGTTCCTTGTATCTGAGAAAAACAAAGTATAAATAATTTAAAGGCTGAAATAAAATATAGATAGTAAGAAACGGAAAGATAGAGTTTGCTGAGATGGGATGGGGATGCAAGGAGGGGAAGTAAAAAAGATCAAGAATGAAATATGCACATGCACCAGTTCCCCATGATGCGTGATTTTTTTATTCATTACAAGCATATACTAACAAAACTATACACAATACTAAATTTGTTGTACTAGTAATAGAGAAGTGTACGATATGGAGGTAGACAAGCAGTAGATATATTTACATTATTGAGTAGTAAGTGCATTTCTCCTCTAGTATTCTCCTCAGTCCTATTCTAGTTCTTAGACTTGGTGTGCATCTTTCTGTTTTTCTACACATATACCAATAGATCCAGCATTGCATTACACAATCAACTCCATCTCTCTCTCTCTCTCGCACACACACACACACACACACACACACACATACAAACACACACACACACTATTATTATTTTTTCTTTCTTATTTTAAAAAGAAAGAAAAATCAAGAAGCAAACAACTAAAAAACAACAAAAGCAAAATGACAACAGCAAAAGCAACAAAAAACCAATGGCAATATAAGATTTCAAAACAAGATGATAGGAATTCAGCAATGGTTGTTAAATTGCTTATTGTTATCCTCAAAGTAATTGTTCAGGCTACCAGATACAGGCATGCAGGATTGATCAAACAATATCATTTCCTTTTGAACAATTCCTTTCCCTTTTACTGTATCTATTATAACTTTTGGATCTTATTTACTCTCTCAGTTTTTCATACTAGTGAGATAATACTGTGTTTACCTTTTATTTAGCAGTAGATCTTAGAGGTCTTTCCATAGCAGGACAATCTGCTAAATCTGCTCCAATCTTTTGGACAACTGGTATTTCATTACATGAAACTTCATGTGCATTTATTTCTTCTTTCAACTTTCTATTTCCTTGTCTAATTTTTTTCTTTCTGTGGTTATTTTTTCTGCAGAGGAAACAACATATAGAAAATGCACACAGTAACAAAAACTTCAAACTATGTAAAGGAAAAGGTAAATTTACCTTTGTTTCCCACTTGTAGATGCCATTAATTTAGTCAGCCTCTGGGGGCATCCGAGGCTTGCACACCTGCTCAGTACACAGTCTCGAGCCAAAAGTCTGATGGGGCAGGATGACATCATAGCTACTACCAAGAAGTCTATGGCCACTTTGAGTTCTAACTGGCTCTGTCACTTCCTGGGTGCTCCACTTTGGACCCCTTGTGTATCATTTTCCTCGGCTCTAAAGTTAAGATGAAATGGCACCTAGTTTGTAAATTTTCCATGAGTTACAGATAGTAGTCTTTACTGTAAAATATGTCAGGATTTGGTTTGCACTACTGGCTTATACTGACCACACGTGGCACTATCGGCTTGGACTCCTCAGACATCAATAAAAATGAGACTGGATAAAACTCTCTCCCAAAGTCATGCGAGTATTCTACAAATAAATTAGGATGTAAGAGTGCCTGGCATATAGTAGGCACACCATAAATGTGAGATTCTCTTTTCCATCCCTGTTGGAAATGAGTGATGGCCTATGCATGAGTATCGTGGAAAAGTTTTTCAGCTTCAGCATCAGTTCATAGGTTTCTCCATTGCTTAAAGAATGCCCATGGAGTGCTACAATCATTGTGTGAGCCTAAAAACTTCAGCCTTTGATAAAGAGCGAAAACATTTCTGTTTCTAACAATGACAGAGATAGCTGCTATTTAAAAATAAGGTCTGATCATTCATAATATGTCAAAGCCATGTACATGTTTTATTGAGTACTTGAAGAAGAGATGTCATGTAAGATTTTTATCAGCATAATTCTTTTCTTACTAGCTATTTCAGTGTTAAAATTAATTACAATTGTATTTCTTTAGATTTCATCTATTTATGGTTTTGATAAGTTTGAAGAAAGCATTTTCAAGATGAGAAACATGAAGATTTGAGTCCATATTTGTTTAGCTACCAATATCCCCTACATAGTCATTAAGATTAATCATAAACTTTGAAATTTTTCCAGTTATATTCATTCAATAAAAGATATGTGCTGCAGTTCTTAGCATTTGTGATGTGTTGCAAAAGACATTTCAGATTTCTAGCTGACTGTCCAAAGTAAACAGTTGAATGGATTCTGGGATCGTTGCCTGCTTTCATGGCAGAATTATAGCTAAAGTGAAATAACAGCAGTAATATCATAGAACATTAGCAATTTTATGCATTTAGAGAAGTAACTACAGTGTAAAAGAAAGGTCTTGAAGGCGAAGGCGTATCTGATATTTGTGCGCAATGAGCTACTTAAATGACTTTCCATTTTTTTATTTCTCTGGGTGGATCCAGAGGACGCTTCGCAGACCCATAGTTTACTTAGACAAGACCGTCAAAGTTCAAACTTGAATTATAAGCTATTTTGGACCAGTCAATGATATTGGGAAAGAAAACTAGAGATGCTTCTGACACTATTTACACAGCACAAAAATAAAATCTTTGGAAATTTAGATAGATTCATTTTGAAATTTACCACCTGTTTATATTTTCAAGTTTGTAGTCCAATAGCTTTCGAGATGAAAACTTAGATTTCATTGAGAATCACCACTGCCCGGATTTATATTTTCCAAAATGGTTTATTACTTCTTGCCAGCTCCATTTATACAGACAGATTTTAATTCATGCAATAAACATTCATTGAAAATGTAACCATGTGTCATGTATTCTGCTGGGAACTCTTAATAAACATAGGCATTGTTTCAATTCAGCACTCAATTTAACCAGTAAAATAACCCAAACTGGGAAACAAAGCCACTGAAATACATTGCCCTGAAGGCAGACAGGGAATAGAAAGAACTGTCAAAGAAGGATTAAGTTAAATTTTCTAGTTATGGTTATATGAGGTATACGTCTACCTGCATTGTGAATATGTAATGTGCAAATTCTGTCAACTCAAAATGTGAACAATTGTCATCCAGGTAGAAAACTGTTTCTTGAGCATGAGCTTGGGGAACTTGCTGAATTTTGATTCAGGGTGTCAGGAGATCTTGGGCGTGAGAATCTGTGTTTGTAACAAGTTCCCAGACCTTGCAGCTGCTGTTGGTATTTGGGCTGAAATATAAATATCATTAATGTGGAAGCATTCGTGTATGTTTGTATGATTGGATTTTTTTAAATGAAAGATTTCAGTGGCACATTGCCCTCATTTTCCTGTAGTTGGTAAATCGATGGGTTATCTTTAGTTGGTTTTCTTTATTCTTAGGTGCACATTTTGACGTGGATATTTTGATGAGGTAAGAAAGTAAATTCATTGTGTCATCACATCTATGATAGCATGTTTAATTTGCCAACTACTTGTATGCTTAATTTTTAAGCAGTCTTAGAAGTGAAGCTAATACTGCCCCTTTCCTGCTGATTATTACTGGTTAATCAACAAGGTAACACATTGCTTTAGTTTCTTCATTTTCAGTAAGGCTGACAGGAGAAAACATATTTAGTTTATGTAAAGTGGAGACGTGCTGTGAAATCTGTTTCAAGGTGTCATGATATTTAAATGGAACAGTTTCAGTGTGCTGAGACAATATTAATTTATGTATTATAAACTTGAGTCAAACCATTACACAATATGGGCTAGGCATTCTAAACTATAGTGGCAGTTGCTGACATTTTCTTGAACAGCATAGGTTCCAAGGTCACAATCAGGTCATGAGGTCAGGAGAACAGACTGTTCCAGAGCAGAAATAGATTGTAAGTAGAATCAGATTAGAAAGCCACACTTTAATGGTATTACTCACTGGAGACATTGGGGCCCTCTTGGTCTCAGGAGATTTGGCAAAACACAGTTTTAGAACTATTGTATTACCTTTTAATGGCATCACTTAACTGACAGTTTTATGGTAATAGATTTGCACACTGAAGTGTAAGTGCCAGGACTGAAATAGTGTGACATACCATGTTACAGAATTATTTTCAGGGAAATCTAGAATATGTTCGTATGAGATTACTGTAGATGATAGTTGACACAAAAATAAAATTAAGAGAACTAACCTTGTAGAAAGCTTGTAGATATCAGTTAATAAATCTATAATTCTCCAAAAGTCCAGCTTGAAAATCACGCTCCCTCTTTGGACTAATTCTTCATGTTAGTCCCCTCTTATAGGATTGTTATAACGAGAAGGCTGGTCCTTCCCTCTTCTAAAGGAGGTGTATCTCTACCTTGGCACTCTTTTCCTCAACTGTTCAAGGTCATTTGAGGATGGGTTCAGGGAAAATGGCATCAGAAACTACAGGCCATCTCTGTTGCAGGCATGGAGAAAAACATTTTCTCTTGAATTCATCTCTTCATGACTCTTACTGGCAATTCTTGAAGGTCCTGCTTAGAAGACAAGCAAAGGATAATGCCTAAACAGAATGCTCCACCCACTTTAGGTTCAGGCAAAGAGAATCCTTAAATCTTACCCGGGCCTGGTGCAGCTGCACATGCCTGCAATCCCAGCACTCTGGGAAGCTGAAGCAGGAGGGTCACAAATTCCAGATCAGATGGGACAATTTAGTAATATATCTTGAAACAAAAAAACAGAAAGATAAAAAGCAAAGAAAGAAAGAAAGAAGAAGAAGGAAAGGAAAAAGAAAGAAACAAACAAACAAACAAAAAAAGAAAACAGAAAGATCTGGGCATGTAGCTCAGTGAGAAGGCCCTGTGTTCTATCTCTAGTGTTGTCCAAAAAAAAATTCTTACTCAGGATCCAAGTCTGAGCACAGACATAGGAGAACAGAGAGGAATTTCAGGCTAAAAAGGGTTTGTGTATGTGTAGAAGGTAGTCTATGGAAATCTGAAGTAATGGCATATTCTACAGAATCATGGTGATATTCATCACGGTAACTCAAACACGAGAATCTACCCATCAGTGTAATTGCCTGCCACAGGGTTGGGGCCAATCCATAGCTTTGCCTTATAATCCTACCATGAAAGTATCATGAAAGCATTTTTTTTCATTTCTATAGTTTTTAAAGCTCAAAATTTTAAACTTAGTTTGGTTTGCTAATGAGACAGTCACGTTTCTAAGTTAATCTTGTATGAGCTGAGTTTTATTTAGTGTGAATTGAATGAAGAGTCCATGGATGGTTTGAAGAAGCTACAAGACTTGGAAATTTATCAGAATTAACATTTAAGAGAGTCTTTGAAACATTGGTGCTGTTTCAACTTGTTACAATTGTGAAAGAATACTGTGTAATTGCAAAATCATAGCATCTCAGTTCCAAACCTCAAAGAACATTCAATGGATGTTTGGATGTTTTCTATGACATCAAACTATCTTTATAGCATTATCCAAAAGTCTGAGCTTATGAAAGATTTCCTGAGGTAGTTAATGTATTTTCCATATTTTTTTATTTGGATTATTTACAACTGCTTTTTGGAGTAACATTTTCACAGAGATTCATATTACTCTTTTGCCTCTTGAATTCTAGAGCTTCATACCATGTAATCACAACTTGAATGTTTTCAATTCTGTTTTCCTAACATGATGATACTAATGACGTTTTCCTGGTCTTACAAAGGTGATATGGTCCCTCTCTGCTTCCCTTTTCATCATTTTATTTCTAAGTGCAGATCAAAGTTGGGTTTTAGCCTTTGTTCTTTCTGCTATCAGGAGATGGCTGATAGTTTAGGTTTTCAGTGAAACATTTTTAAATTGTTTTAATTTCTTTGGAGATGTTTTGTTGTCATCCAAACAAACTCTGGAGTCATCTTGGAACATGATAATAAAGAAATACTAATCTCATTTTAAGCCAGTATCGTTATCTTTATCAAAGATGGGAGGAAATTCACAAAATATTCTTAAGGGATTTTATAGCACGAGATTTGAGTTGCAGAGATAATACTTATACCATCACCAAAGTGTTTGCTAGACTGTGGACAGATGTAGATCCCAGAAAATATATATTTTAATGTATGCATTTTTATAGAAAGTAGAATGGTACATTGCCTGGATTCAGGTAAAAGCTGTCAATATTGTCTATTAGGTGAAGTTTCAAATTGCATGTGTGCTTGAAATTGGCAGTTTTAATTGATCTGCTGTAAGCTATTGGGAAATGGATGAGTGCTTTCAAAACATTTATGGATGAAAAACTCATAATGTTACGCTAAGCTTTGCCAGAAACAGTGGATATCATGGCATTTTTTTGCACCAGATTATTTGAGAAGGAAACTTGTCTTCTTTAGTTGATTAAGTAGTGAGAATATCATGCTTCCTTTTCTACAATTATGTGATTTATCGTTACTTTAGCAACTCAAATGATTTTTAAATTGGTGTGCTGGTTTATTTACTTTCCAGAGTTTGATCAAGGGACAAATTGGACAGAAAAGCCCCCATCTTTGCTGAGCTCAACTGCCTGTCTGTTGTGGATGATCTTTACACAGCCCGTTGCAATGTCACATAGTTCCCTTCTGTGTCAAAAGCAGTCAAGAAACAAAATCGCTCTCAGGAGACAAGCTTGAATCACGTCCCCAACATTCTCCTAGAAGTGTGCCCTGTGATCATTTTGAGTAATGGAAAGAGAAATCAGGCACAGCCTCGCACACTCCTGATTTGGGTTCTAAAATGATGAAATGAATGAGGATGAAGGGGTTTCTGACACGTCTCTCAGTCATGGGCACTGACCTGTCATACATCTGTCAAAGGCACACTGAAATAAACCCAGGGACTTAATATCTTTGAGGTAATAGAGAACTTCTCTTTAGTGGGACTTAAAGAAATGAATTAAGGCTTGTCAGTGTGAGTTTCCAACAGACACAACTCCAGTTTCAACCTTCACACTAGAAGACAGATGGTTACCCAGCGTCCTAAGTTCAGAAAGAAGTATTCATTGGTCGTGAGAACCAATGAGATAGAAAAAATGATAAAAGATCTCCAGGGGACATCAACCAATTGGCTGCTCTTTGAAACTCTTTCACTCTGCACGATCCAGAGACTCAACCAAAGCCGGGTCGCCTGGTGCCGTGCCTGCTTTTTACACCCCTCCTCTCCTGCGTCACTACAACCCTTGCCAAACGATCCAGAAACGTCTACGTTCTGGTTGCTCTTTTTTTTTTTTTTGGATGTCTGCACATAGATTCTTGCATGTTTTGTACTTTTTCCTTAGTGGCTATGAAAATTTCTGACTCTGAACATGTAGAATGAAAAAAGTAGATCTTTCCTGGGGGGAAATCACTTGTAGTAGAAAAACAAGGTACCACGTGGACACCTTCTCCCAGGATTCTGATTGCCTGTTTCAGACCAAATCTTGAACACAGTAGTGAAGTAGAAGCCTCCCAATTGGAGGACTGATGGATAACAAAATCTGGAGGAATCACTTACTTCATGAAATGGAAAGCATATACGCTGGTGCATTAGAACACACTATGAAATTAGAATTGGTATGGTTTGCAATGAAGAAACACAAATATAAAAACAATTGTCAAGTATGACAATCACAGATTCCTCTCATTAAAGAAAAATCCTGACATACTTAAGGAGCTAGGCAAAATAGAACGGCCACCCACTTTAAAACGCCCAGAAAGGTTAACTCATAAATCTGACCATACAGGCAAAGAAGTTCAAAGTCAATTTGCAGAGGGTAAGAGTGAACAACTAACCTGCTGCTGAGTCCTGTAAAGTGAGCACCCAAAAGTGACAGCTGGAAATGAGAAATACCCCATGGAAGTTCATTCCATTTTAGGTTATTTCTGAAGCCTGGAGTTCTTTGTGAATGGGCTTTGGCTCCTGGCCACCCTGCCAACTCTGGAAGTCTCTGCTGAATCCACTCCCCAAGCAGCTCTCTGGATGCCAGATGGTGGTAGCTCCCTGAAAACCAGGAAGCACCCAGATATCTGTCCCCCAAGCCTGCATGTCTAAAATCCACAGACCCATTGCTCTGTGCTAATCTTGTGTTCTGAGGACTCTCCCTCTGTGCGTCCTGACTGGGCCCTCACTGCCCTTCTGCAGCCACAGGACTGTAATGGGCTGTTGATACTTCATTCATCTTTACCCGATTTGGAGTCAGCCATGGCCAGAGTATTTCCTGTGGCTTCTCTGAGGACTATAATTTTTTTTGTCTGGATGTCTCTGCTGGGGATATAGGTTCTGTGAGGTTCACCTTCACTTGGAAAGGATCTAGAAACAGTACAAGACTGAACATGTAAGTCTTATGCTGACTTCTGGAGGATTTCATGGCCTGGTATCTTTCCCAAGGCAATGCAGCATGTCTTCATGTCTGCTGCCCCTGTGACAGGGAAAAAGGTTGAGAACTTCTTGCTTGCATTACTGATCACTGGCTGGCCCTGATCATTCTAACAATTGTGTACCTGGGTATCTCGGAGGCTCTGCACCAAGAGGTGGGACCTTCACCTTCTCCTGTGCGGCCACCCTTGCAGCATGTGTTAACTATCAGGCTGGTCTCTGCACTGAGCAGTAAGAAGTAGACATGAATCAAGTGCAAGCCATTTCTTTGAGTAGTGATCTCAGGAAACATGTGCTTAGTCCCACCAGGGAAGCCTGGGAACCAGTGTAGATCATGTGACTTGGCATAACCCTATCTGATGGGAAGAATTAGGTTGCTTCCTCTCAACCATTGCTAGAGAGCTACTGGGTGAGCAGAGGTTGAAATTCTGGGTCTTCCAGCCTACTTCAAGGGTGGGCAGACAGGGCCACTTTGGTACCAAGAGCAAGATACTAGCAACAGGAAAGCAGGCTGCAGGCTGGTGTGTTCTGATGGGATTCAGAGAGGCAATGTGGTGGGCGCTGATGTCTGTAAATACCTGAATTCTTCTTCCTTCTGACCGCCATCCACTGTGTCTCTAGATTCAATAACCAGGCAGGCCTGGCCTCATTCCGGGCACACCCAGATCTGATAACCAGGGCTGGTTAAGCACTGAGGAGGGGGTATGCTGAAGGTCTGTACCAAGATAGTGTTGCTAGGTCTGGGCTGTACCTACCTGCTCATGGAACCCAGGCCTGCCCAGCTCAAGGACTGGAATTCCAGACACGGCAGTTCCTTGAACAGACCACTAGGGGTCTCCTTTTGCAAGAATCATTTCCTGACATCCCAAGCCTCCCTCACTCCCTTACAGCCTAGATTTCAGAACCTCCATCTTTCTGCCCCTTCAGCAACAGTCCTCACTAAAGCCCCGGGGCCTTTTTGCTAGATTGCAGCCTGGGCCCATCTGTTTCTTAGCCTAGGTGTGCTGCCTGTGGCTCTCAGCTCTGTCTGGCAGCTTTTCCAAAAGGGAAGCTCATTGGTGGAGAAGCAAGGCAGGGAAATGAAGCTGTACTTTGAAACATTTCAAAGGCTGGTGGACAGTTTCCAGCCCCCAGCTCGCAGTGGGCCTCTTTTGGCAGGACTGTTGCACAAAGATGGTGCCCAGAGACAGCGTGAGGGTGTGGTGTCTAGAAAAGAAGGAGACCCATTTCTGCTTTAGGTCAGCCCCTGCAGTCCCAAGATGAGGAATTTGAGTCTTTTAATTAATCAATCAATCAACCAAGTAACGAATGTTAATTAGACAATCCCTTGGCTAAGCAAAGGCAGATGCTAGAGGAAATACAGATGTTGGAAAGGGTTCTTGCCTTTGGCAAGTTTACAGTCTGAATGACGAGACCAAATTTATAATGTGGAGCTCTAAGGTAGTGTGACTGAGATTTTAGAACAAGCATGCCAGAAGTTTTAAATGGCTAATTCTCCCTCATGTGGTTCTATATTAAATATTATCATTTCCAATTATGTAATGTTTATATTATAGTTACACAACTTTGCACCGCAATTTGTTTATAGTAACTATGTTGAACAGCAGAAACGTAAAAATAAGAAGATTTTTCTCAGTCTCTGTGTAACTGGAGGTGATTCTCCCCGAGCACCTGAAGACGCAGTTAGACAGAGCGCTGGTGGTACTCAACCAGTAAAAGGGTGTGGGGGCAAATTTACTTCACTGTTTGAAATAATATAATTTGAGCTAGTATAGGATAAGAAATTTTCCTTTTCAAAAAGTCTAATTCTCTCTCTTTCTTTCTTTTCTCCTCTCTTTCTCTCTCTCCCTTCCTGTCTTCCTTCTTTCTTGCCTTCCTTCTGCAATACTAGGGCCTTCACACTGAGCCACATGCCAAACTCTTTCTATTATTTTGTTTTATTATTAATCATGAGACAGGGTCTCCCTAAGTCACTGAATCACTCAGGATGAGCTCTCGAGTTTGTGCTTCTCCTGCTGCAGCCTCCCAGAGTGTTGGAATTACAGGTATGCACCACCACCATCCGCTCTTTACACAGAGCAGAGCTGATGTCTAGAAACATGAAGTACTAACATTACTTTAAGTAATTTTTGTGTGTTTTCTATCAGCCACACACAGCCCTACCAGCTACATTTTACACACTTCTATAGTTCAGATGGGGAAGCAGTGGCTCTGAGAGTTTAGATAACTCGCCAACATCTTCTACCCAGAAGTCCCGGCAGGCGTGAAGGCTGATCTACCACATACAAAGTCAGCATCTTACACTACTTCCTTCTAGGAAGAAATTTTCTCAGCCAGGTTGCAGTTAATATAGGCCTGTGTTTTTATTTAGTTGGAAAAGAAATGTTTCCAGGAAAACCAAGGTGGACATTTGCCAAGGGCTGACAGGGCCTTAACAAGCTTGATCTCTCTCTACCAGACCAAAAAGTTGAGATCATATTGTTTTTGGAGAGTAACAACCAAATCTGTGCCTTCAACATCGATTCACAACTGAGAATTTAATTCTTAGTGTGAGAGATACAGAGCAAGGTGCGAGATGTCCGAATAAAAGAGCCAGCTCAGTGCACATTCCATTTCTTAGAAAGAATCTTTAGAAGTTCTTCCTTTTGTCTGCATTGTCCTCCCCTTTCCACCCGCTGCGCTGGCTTTCTTCCCCACCACCCTTGCCCCTCAATATGCATCTCCACTTCTTTCTCCTCTTTTGTTCAGTTTAGCAGGAAAGATCTTTGGAGCAGAAGGAATGGGCGCCTTTTGCACGTTCAGATATCAAATAATTCTTCACCTCCCTGTAATTGAAATCACAGGATCAGGATTTCCTTCCTCTTGTTCTGCAGGATCACAGGTGGAGAGGGGCGAGGGTGCTATTGACTTCCCCACAGCTCGTCATGTGGCAGACGGATGCATCGGCCAGGAAGGGATCTGACTCTTAGATGAATTCTTTTATCCTCAAAGGGGCTTCCTGCAAAGGAAACCATTAGTGTTTTGCTATTGGGTTTCTACTCCCTGTGGTGTCTAAGAAACCATTCATTTAATTTTGTGACATTTTGAGTGGATTTGGAGAGCTAAGCCCATTTGAAAAGGCCTGTTCCTGTCAAGGGAATGCAAATAGAATCCAAATGGTCAAACCACTGGCAGCTGAGTGTGGCCTGCCTGGCCCTGGGGACCTTTATGCATCTTTCTTGGGTTTCCAGATACATGTCATGAGTTCCCTTCCTAATAGTCTAGTGAGTCATGTGGTACGCAGTGTCTTTTCCTGTCATGACCAACAGTTGAGCCCAGAACTGAAAAAACTGGAAGTTTAGCAGCAGCTAAGAAATAAGTTTCATGGTCAAGAGTGACCATACATGTCCTGCCTAACCTTTGCTGGAGGGTGGAGGAGAGGAGGGTATCAAAGTGAATAGAAGCATGTGTCTGGCAAAGCTGTATGACCTGGATGATATCACAGCACTGCTGTGGTCACCTGACTATGAGCTGTTCCCAGGCCAGAAGTGAGATGATTTCTGTAACATATTTAGCATTGCACTGACACATAGTAAAATTGCAGGAAGTGCTAGGTGTCACTACTAGTCTTTCTGTTATCATTCTTACTTTTATGCTAGTTATTGACAGGAATTTGAACCTTCTTTCATTAGTCTAGTGTATCCAATAAAAGCATGAGGCAAGTCATAGGCATAATTTAAATTTCTTTAATGACCATATTAAAAAAAGTAAGAAGAAACAGCTAAAATCAGAGTCTATTTAAGTGAGAATATTGTCATCACAAATAAAAACCTTGTCAATACTAATCAAAATAAGAATGAGAGATTTTATTTCCATTCCCTCATCTTTAGCCTTTGGGATGTGTGTATATTTCCACATACATAGCATCTCAATTCAGGCAAACTGCATTTAGACTCCTCAATAACTATTTGGAGCTAGAGGTTATGCTGTTGGGCAGAGATGTAACATCTGTCACCTATAGGATGAAAGGTGTACATCCCTTGAAAAGAAAAGAAAAAGGAAAGAAAGAAAGAAAGAAAGAAAGAAAGAAAGAAAGAAAGAAAGAGAAAAGAAAGAAAAGGAGAGAAAATGTCATGTAAAATTACTAAAGGCAATCCTTTGGTGACTTCATTTTTTAAAAATTATTTTAAAGAGAATAAAACCAAACAAAACAACACACAATACAGCAAATCAGAACAATGCAAGTGATACAGGACTTCAAAACAAGACAGTGGGAAATCAACAATGGATACCATAATGTCTCTCATTTTCTACAAAATAACTGTCCATACCATTACACACAATAAAATCAAACAAAACAAAACAAAACAGAATAAAACCAATCAAAACAAAAGGATGAAAGCATTATAGGACTTTAAAACAACATAATAGGAAATCAACAATGGTTACCATAATACATCCCATTGTCTTCAAAATAGCTGCCCATACCATCAGACATAGTAAAATCTAACAAAGCAAGACAGAATAAAACCAACCTAACATAATTACGACAATGATACAATAATTCAAAGCAAGATAATAGGAAATGAACAGTGGTCACCACTTTCCCTTTTTAGGTGTTTCCTCTCCTATCACTTTCATAATATCTAGTATGCTTTTTGGATCCCATTAACTCCTTCAGTTTTTTATGCTAGGGAGATAACTCAGTGCTCACCTGTATGTGTCCAAAGCATTTCACCCATGAGCATGAACTCCATTTGCATCCATTTATCTATAAGAGCCTCAGGATTATCCTACTTGATAGGTGAGTAGCTTTCCACTGCATGAAAATACCATATCTTTCTTATCCATTCTGTGGTTGATGGGCAAGTTACTCTTACTTTTTTTTTTGTCTCCTGTCATGTGGAACAATTGTTTTCTCTCCTTTGATTTTCAGTCTATGAATTCCATTTGAGTTAAATGTGTTTCTTGTATGCAGTGTATTGACAAATCTTGCTTCTTGATCCACTCTTCCTGTGTTTCTTTTCATTGGTGAATTGAGGTCATCTGCATTAATGGCTACAGCCAACATGCATTGGTTCATCTCTGCAGTGCTATCCTCCTGCTGTTGGCCTTCTGTTATGGTTTATACATTGTGTCAACTTGAGAAGTCTAGAAGCTTAATTAAGTAACTCAGCAGCTCTACATCCTGGGGTGTAGAGGACAAGCAGTTACATGTTCATTGTATAAATTTGAGAAGGTCAGAAGTTTAACTGAGAGACTCAGCAGGGAGCCAGGGTTCTTACTTTGTGAATATCCTCAGCCTGTGCAAGAGGAGGGCAGGCAGATGGTGTGAGTGCTTCCCTCATCCCAGGGGAGCAGCCTGCATACTATAAAAGGTGAATGTGGAGGGACTGATTGCTGCTTCTTCAGAGGAGCTCCAGTCTTCGCCTTCAGCTTGGATGTCATCTCCTGGCTTGTGGCAAAGATTGTTCAGCTTCATTGTAGACCCTTCAGCCTTTGTCATAGACTCTTCTGTCTTTGTTGTAGACTCTTCTGCCTTCCGTCGTAGATTCTTCAGTGTTCTGTCATAGACCCATCCGCCTCCTGATACGTACTTGCATAGGACACTACAGTAAGCTCCAGCCTTCACCTTCCAGCTTGCAGACACCTTCTGCAAGCTCCTTTATTCGACTTTGTAGCTGACCGTCATAATCCAATCTTGTTATTTCTTATACAGTTGTGTATCTTGTGTTATATCTGTTTCTCTGGTAAACTCTGACTGATACACCTTTCACTTTTCCCCTTCATTCAATAGCCTGTCCTGTTTGGCAATCCCCCTCTTCTGCTGTTCCTGGAACCATGGTCATCTTTATATATCTCTAGAATATCCTTCAGCACTCTCTGTAGGGTTCGTTTGGTGGTTATGAATTCCTTCAGTTGTTCTTTATCATGGAAGTATCTTATTTTTCCATCAATTTTGAAAGATAGTTTTGCAGGATACATCAATTTGGGTTGGCAGTTGTTTTCTTTCAGGATGTGAATCATTTCACTCCAAACTCTTCTTGACTTGATCTTTTGTGTTGACAAGTCTGCTGTGATTCTGATGGGTTTTTCTTTATAGGTGATCTGTTTCTTTAACAGCTTTTAATACTCTGTTCTTGTGCTGAATTTCTGGGATCTTGATTATTATATGTCTGGGTGTAGATTTATTTTGGTTATTGCTAGTTGGATCTTTATATACCTCACTTATCTGTATGCCAGATCCTTTTCCCATGTTTGGAAAGTTTTCTGTTACTACTTCTTTAAATAGTCTTTTTATGTCATTTGTGTTGACCCCTGCTTCTTCATTGATATCTGTCACTCTTCAGTTATTTCTCTGTATTGTCTTGCAGCCATTGAATTGTTATTTCCTGGTTCCTTGTTATTTTTAAAAAATCTTTCCTTTCACAATTGCTAGATGCAATCCTGTCTTCAGGGTCTGAAAGTCTATCTTTAATCTCTTTCAATTGGTTTGGCCAGGTTTCAATTGACTTTTTAATTTCCTGGATATCTCTTTGAATCTGCTTCATATATTGCAATTCTTTCCTATATTGTTCATTCAAAGTTTCCATCATTTTCCTGTGCTCTTTTTTTATCTATGTCTTCTTTAGATATGCTCAGCAATTCTTTCATTATTTTTGTGACTTCTTCTTTTTTTTTTTTTTACCTGAGATACTATTTCTGACCTAATTACTTTAACAGTCTCATGAAGTTGCTTCTTTACTTCAGTTGCTATCCTCAGACATTTCAGGTGTGTGACTTCATTTTCTTCCATGTCTGTATCTCCCAGACTTGTTCTGTGTGGGTTGGAGGTCTGAGATTGGCTTTTTCTCCTTCATCTTGGCATTTTCTTGGATTCCTCTCAACAATCTAGTTGTGGAGCCCCAGGCACTTCCCACATTGGATGCCCCTCCCTGGTGTGGGAAATGGGCCAGGCACCTGGGTTTCTCTGAACCCAGGTTCCCAGGGAGATAGCAGGGCATCAGGCAGGCTTCTCCAGACCTGTGCAGCTACACTGAGGCTTCCCTGGTGGCCAGGGCTGTGTGGTAGCAGGCTGCCTCTTCTCTCAGCCTGCCTGTCTACACTAGGACTCCCCCAGTGGCAGCAGGTACACAGGGGTGTGCTTGATTCTTTCGGTGGGTGCTGGCTATCAGAGGAAACAAGGGCAGCCAGTGATGACCTGTGGGCACACCAGGCATATCTGGCTGTTTCTCCCTGTCTATGTTGGTTACCTAAGGGACACAGGCTTTCCAGCAGCAGTGGTGGGTTCACAGGGGTAGATCTGGCTGTGTCTCCCTGCCTGCACTGGCTGCCCACAAGAAGCAAGCTTTTTGATCAACTTCATTTTTTTAAATCAAGTTTTTGTTTCTTTTCGAGTCAACTTTAACTATTTACTTTTTTGTTGCTGGATAAGTGCATTGAGATTTAGAAATTAAGAACTAAGTGTTTAACATATTGTGCTCTGTCAATCTCTTCATTTCTTATGCTTGTTGTTATCGCCTATTCTTCATGTTTAGTTTCATGAGATTAGAGGTGTTATGCTTACAAACCCTAGCAATGTGTCCTGAAGACCATATGCACAAGTTTCTCTGGATACTATTAATGAATTTCTGTTGTAACACAGACTAGATAGTATCGTTTTTTTCAGAATCAGGAGGTCACTGTGACTTTAGTAGAAACAGATCTGTAATTGGAGCACAAATAGATACAATGCAATAGTGAATTAAGGAGAATAAGGTTAAACATACAGTGACTTATTCTACCAAGAGACTCCAGAGAAGAAGCATGTAGGTTTAGAGGTGGGAAGAGGCACATCTCAAGATTAAGAAATGATCAGCTATGATGTAGGTGGGCCAGCATTTATCACTCTCCCTCTCCACCCAGATGTGTGCTGTTCTAGAAAAACCTACCTAAGCCCTAGCCCCTGGAGATGTCCCCTGATGTGCACTGCATGGAAGTTAATGATTAGCTTTGACACTTTTTTTAATTTTAAAAACAAAACAAAACAAAAAAGGATAAACACGATACAGAATTTCAAAAAAAATAGGAAATTGACACTAGTTAATATATTACATATTGTTATCTTAAAAGTAGTTGTTCAGATTACAAGATTTAGGCATAATGATCAAACAATGAAAACACATCATATATATATATATATATATATATATATATATATATAAATGGTAGATAACTATACTACTAACCTCTGTTAGTTTATCTTTGATACTTTTTAATTATTTTCAGTGACATATTTATTTTGTAATCATTATACATTGTCTCTCTTCTTCACCAAACCTTATGATCCAGCAATGCATTCTTGACATCTCCCTGGTTTGCTGGTTAATTTTCTTAAGTCTGTCATGGTGGCTAGGAGTTCCTAGGAATATTTCTTGAGTGGAACTTCCTGTCTTGGTGACCATGCAGTAGGGAAGAGATGGTTGCTATTCACCAGAAGGAATAAGGGATGGGGCCGAAGAAGGGTCCATGTCACAACTTGAGGACTGGAATAAAGAAGGAGAGCAAGTGCTGAGGCAGAACATTGATAAGATAGCAGACTATAGATCCTGCCTGGGAGGATAATGTCTACAAAGCCATTTAGACTCACATGGTGGCCTCCAAAGCCCATCTTCCAGCATGCCATGGAAAATACCCCTCCGTCTCAACTGGGAAGACAGCCAAAAGCAGACTTATGGGTCCAGAGAGCTTTTAGGTTTGATTAAGGGCTGGAGATTCTCAGAACTCAAGAACTAAGATGCTGAATGGAAACATGGAAAAAAATAGTCAGAGTTACCTCCTTGAAGTCCTTGCCAGCAACCAACGTGCTGAGAACTCTGTAGTCACAACGCCCACATCATTTCTCCATCTGAGGAATGTTTGTGCAAATAAAAATCAGTCTGTTCCGTTTTGTGTTCTCATCTCAGATGTAAGACAGTCATTCTGCATCTTAGATACTGTGTTAAGAAGCCTATGAAATTCAGGATCATAAAATGCACCCGGCTACTTAGACCATCATGAGTCTGCATTTTCCTTTGTACCTTATTTTTCCCAGGAACAATTGTGAGCCAGATCTTGTCTTTTGTCCACCTGCTATCTAGTTCCCATGAGGGACTCCACGCTGGAAGCCTTGTGGAACTCAGATTCCAGTTCCTGATCACCCTCACGAAGGTCTGCAGTGAGAACGAGACCTGTCTGTCAGCTGCCTGTTCAGTCTTGAAAGAACTTTGCAAGCTTAGCAAATGTTCAGGCTTACCTGAGAGTGATAAAAGTCTTCAGGAAAAAAAAAAAAACTATTTGGGATGAGGCTAAAATATCTTCAGATTAATCAGATATTCAGCAGAGGCCTGGATGACCTGTCAAGCAGTGATGGAAAGGAAAGATCCCGGAGTAACTGTGCAGAAGAGTTGAGAGACTTGATGGACATAATCTTCTCTTTCTAAAGATGCTTCTTAAAAGAGCTGTGACCCATTGCTCCAGGGAAAGTAGGATTCTTGTTTCATGAACTCAGGAGAAATGGAGTTACCTACTGGGAGTCTTCAGGAACCTAGATGGTCTGCTTGGCTTTTCCTTGGGAAATCTCTTGGAATTTTAGTCCTTGTTTCTCTATCAGGAAAGTGAATTCATTGGTAAAATTAATGCTTTCATTTAGCGTTCCATTTAGAAAACCTGTATTAGCATCTCTGTGAATCTCCCGGATCTTGTTCTCATCTTCTTGGCTTTAAGATTCTTGGTGCTATGGTCCTGACTTTGAAACCTGTCTTTGGTGACTCACTGGAAATCCTGCTTGAACTCTCTGGACCTCTTCTCACCACTCAGCTCTGGCTTGTCTTCATTAACTAAACATAAGGATCCTGCATTGCCTCCAGAAATTAGACCTCTATTCATTTTCCAGAGAAAACTTAGACACCTTACCACCAGAAAACCATTTGTGTCCCTGGGTGGTTACCCAGCTGGGAACTTCACTCACACCTGCTACGCTTAGGTCTCACTGTACCACACCATGATACATTCCAGAGTAACTCTGGGCCATGCCTCAACCCCTGCTAGCCTTATAACAGCCTCCGACATCTCAGTGGTCACAGTCTTGTGTCTCAGACTGCAGCTGTGCTTTGACAGCCTTTATTTCAGGATTCCCCTGTATACTGTTCACTGTCCACCTTTGAGGAAAGCTTTCCCTACATAGTATGATGATGAAGATGTTCCTAAGATGCATAACTTGCATGACCATAGGTAGCAGACCTCCTATTCTTACCCTCCCTGAGGCTGCTGATGAAAGCAAGCACAGTACATTGTTACAACATGATTTGATCATGAATACCTGCAATTCAGCTATTTTCAGGTAAGGCAGTCCATGTCCTTCCAATGGTTCAAATCTGACATTACCATTTGTCTGATATCTGTTTCTGAGTGGATAAATATGTGGTATGAATAAGAATATTCAGAAACATCCAGAGAGATTCAGACCCTCAAGAAAACCCTCTGGCCTGAGAAGCTTTCAACCCACACAGACTGTGTTACAGTGGAAGCAGTGATTCAGGGGAAGAGACAGACACGCGTTTACTCATCACAGCTCCTGGCTGACATCTGTCCAGTGGCAGAGAACACAGAGAACTGGCTGTCCAGAACAAGAGGCTCTAACTCCCAGGAGAAAAACTGTTCACCCGCACCCAAAGATGGGCTGTGCTTCAACATGATCCCTTTCCAACTTCCTTCAAATAGTCCTCGGAAGATTTGCCAGCCCTACATCAGAAATTACACCTTCCAGTTCTGATTTCCCCATGGTCCACAGAAGGGTAAGAACTTCATCTGTTTGTAGACTTATCTATCCCACAGCCTCAGTATATACATATTGAATGAATGAATCCTCAGCTGTAGTTCAGTGATGGGACCTGAAATTCCAGGGAATTTACTTATATCTTTCTAATGCCTGAAACTGACCTAAGAATACATCATACTGCACTCCCTTGAGGCCCTCATGTCTCTTCATAATGAATGCAATCACAATCTATCCTTCAACACTGGTTACATATCTGCATCAACTATACCTAACTCATTGATTTTGGAGATCTGAGTCACATTCTTTGATGTATAACCTTGATCACCTACTCCTGTGTTACTTTTCTGATTATAGACATTATCCAGACCTTTCCGTTTCTGCCAATGGTCCACTTCTCAGTGTCACATGGAGTTCATCAAAATGTCCACTGAATAATTCCTAGTAGAGACACAATCTGGACAGGCTCCCAGCCACTGGAGACCTAGTTCATGGAAGGCCACTTTCTATCCCTGTGATAAGCTGAAGTTTGGCCCTCAAAGATATCTAGGTCTTAATTCCTAGAGCAAGTGAATGTCTCCTTATATGACCAAAGGGACTTTGCAGGTGTGTTTAAATTGAAGGTCTTGGAATAGGGAGGTTAGACAGGCATGGTGGCGCACACCTTTAGTCTCAGCACTCAGGAGGTTGAGGTAGGCGGAGCGTTGTGAGTTCGAGGCCGGCTTGGGCTACAACGTGAGCACAAGGCCAGCCCGAGCTACATAGTATGTCCCTATCTCAAAAAAACTATGGCCAGGAGTTTGGCTTAGTGGCTTAAGCACCTGTCTGGCAGTAGCAAGGTTGTGAGTTCAATGTCTGGTACAAAAAAAAAAAAAAAAAAAAAAAAAAAAAAAGAAAAAAAAAGAAGAATAGAGAAGTTATTCTGAGAAACTATAGGTAATTGCTAGGAACAATGTAATCACAAGTGTCTTTATAAGAAAGAGGCAGAAGGATATTAGACTGTAGAGAGGAATAGGCAATGTGAAACTGAAAGCAGAGTTTATAATGATGTGGTCTAAACAAAGGCGTGTCCATAGCCACCACGAGCTGGAGGAAATAGCACACCTTGTCCCTAAAGCTTCCAGAAATAACTAGTCCCTTCTCTACTGGAAGAGAATGTTTTACCATTTGAAGTTCCTAGCTTTGTGTTAATTTGTTACAGCAGCAGGAGGGGAAATAATACAGTCTACATATAAACAACTCTTTTCTCAGATGAGATTCAGGGTAGGTACATGATAGTATCTCTGAATGCTGCAATTATCCATTCAGCCATCCAGCACCTAGAAGACTACAAACTGCTCAAAGGAATTACACTCTCTGAGTTGTCTGAGGTAGGCAGGACCTGACAGGCCCCATTCAGAAACTCTGCCTCTCAGACAAACCTTTGTCACCAGTCAGGTTTCCAACAGGGCTTCCCATCTTCAACCTGTGTGGAATGTGAGGGCCTCCATCGCCGGAGTGTGTGGAGCTTCAACATGAGGGGTGGATTCTCTGCCTGATGAAATCCATACTCTTAGAGAACAGCTGCCTCTCCTTTATCCAGGACTCGTTTCCTCCTTCCTGAGGAGAGTTGGTATTTTATGGCTGCTTCCTTCTGTCTTTCTACGATTTTGTTGTTTACTAATGTCTGTCATGTAAGGCAAAGAGAAAAAATAAGTTTCAATGAGCTTACTTGTCACTTTGTTAATAAGCTACCAAGGCTTGACTTTCACTTCAGGTAGCCATTTTAATGATTTTTATGCTTTCTATGATATTCACTTCTTTTTTCAGTCAGTTGAAGTCTTGATGGACTGTCCACAAGGCTAAGGAAATGTCCACAAGGCTAAGGAAATGGCCAGTTACCTGCAGTCACCCAGGAGACTCTGCTCAAACTTGGATCCTCCCCTGGGCAGAACCACACTCATGGGAAAGCATCTGGAGCCCTTCTGAAATCCCTGAGATGGCCACTTTGTCTTGAAACTCTCTGGGGACTCCCAGGAATGGTTCTGAAATGTGGAAGCACAGTGGTCCACTACAGTGAAGATTTTCGGGGCTAAACTGTTATTAGGTATCCTATTCCTCAATCCAGCAGAAATTTTAGGCTGGAGGATTTAATGGTCCTGGGGCAGGGTGCCTTCTCATGTACATCTATCAGCTCAGAAAAGGCAGCTGAGGTTGCATAGTACACATCTTGCCATCTTACTCCCATCCCTTAGCCTGGACAAAGCACCTGTTCATGGATTGTCAGAAGGTCTGGGGGTTCTCTACTTTGCCAGCATCTGAAAGCTAATGAAGACAAGGAACTGGGAAATGGCTCAAAAGGATCCTGACATTAAGAATGTTCTAGTATCGTTTTGGCACATCAATTCATGTTTCCTGTCTTTTTAAAGTGACAAGATGATCTCTCCAACCTGGCCTTTGGTGCTGAAATAGCTAGAATTTGAGAAAATCTCAAATTTCTCAAATGAACCCAGTCAGGTGGAAAGAACCTGCTCTTTCTAACTTGGGTATTTCAGTGCTAAGTGAAATGCACAATTATTGACTTAAATCTTTCACCAGTCGAGCAAGAAATTGGTAGCAGTTTTTCTGTATCATTAAAGGATTCTTAAATGATGTGTTTGAAAGATTCACTAAGTGGGTTGAGGATTTAGCTCAGTGGCATAAGCACCTGCCTGGCAAGGGCAAGGTTGTGTGTTCTATCCCTGGTACAAAAATAAAATTCACTAAGCAATGGTATCCAGAGTTGGTTTTATGTCACACTAGTTTTGGTGAGATTCACTGTATAATAAAATAAATGTTGTTATCAAAAACTTTGAGGATGTGGCAACTTCTGTAGCCTTTTAGAGATTCATAACTCACAGTAAGAGCTCTCATAAATTTTACAATAAGGAAACTTGTTACACTATAACACTTGCAAACCTATGTGGCTAATACACTCACTTATTTATACTACCGATGTCTCTTAAAACCTATGTTCTCCATCACCCTCTTTTGGAAAGGTTGGGAGATGGGCAGCTCACAAGTGGGGACCTGAGTCCAGAAGCCTAGTGGTCCCTAAGCCATCGCATGCTGGTCTTGACTGGCCCCAGGACTCACAAAGAAATCAGAATGTGGTGATTGTGCAAGTGGCTTGATCCACCAACAGCCAGCCTGCCTCATTACGAGCCCTTTCTGTATGCATTACCTGGCTGGGTTCTCCATTAAGGTTACAAGTCACCAGATGGCTGCCAAATCTGTGCTTCCTTTTCACTGCGTCAGGCTTTAATGGAGGAAGTGGAATGAATCTTTCGACCTTTGGTACCTAAACTTCACCATCTATAAAATGGGACCTACACTTACATTTCTGAGAGGTACAAGGAAAATGAGGTAAAAGATGCTTTGAAATCTTTGAACTGTAGGGCATTATCTTGGGGCTGAGTACAACTCTTAGAGGTAATGACCGTTGTTAGCACCACGAAGGAGGTGAAGCACCTTTAATGCAAGGGAAAGTGATGCTATTTTGAAAAACATTCACGCAAGATGCCTGTCATATGAATTAGCTTGCAATACATTGATGAAGGTGGGAGAGAGTGAAATAATTCTACCAGCAGGCTGAAAACACCATGTCTGTGTTCATGTTTTGTATAAAGATGCAGTGATAATAAATGTTTAGTTAGTGAGAAATCAAAAGGTCTTTACATTTTCAGTATTCCATATGCAGAAAAATAAATTGGTATCAATAACTTGGATTAATTACCTCCTTATCTCAACCCAAGCAAGTCTTTTTCTCTCTTGGGCTGAGTATAGAGTTAGTTTACATTTTTGCATTGATATCTGTATTTATTTTTCTGTACTGTGGAACACATAGTCAGAATTGTACAAAATCCTAAATCTACCACAAGATTGTAATTCTAGGACACTTTGCTTACCCACGGAACACATAGACAAACATTTATTTACACCCTTTTCTCAATTATATCCTGCCTAGTTACAAAAAGGATTTATAGTAGTTTAGGATGAAGTATATAATGAGAAAGACATACAACAGATTTTAAATTAAGTTTAAGGGAAAATAAAGTAGATAAAATAAGACCAGCCTTGAAATTATGTTATTAAAAACAATTTCAAAGCAGTTTACTACAGTTTTATTTAAAACCTAATGATTTTATTAAAATTGATGTGATGAATTAAAAACTAGTGGTCAATTTAAACACCAGCTGAACTAAATCAGTGAAAGTAGATGGTCCACCTGAGTTGGTCCACCTGAGGACTGTTGCCAGCATAAAAAGGAGACCTGGAAAGGAAGAGTAGCATTGTGGGTTCTCCTAAGTGACTATTGTTGTTTGAAGCTGTTGGTTCTCCTGGAGGAGCTTGTCATGCTGGCTTCCCTAATATGGACTTGGTTGTTATCATTGGAGGAACTCGGGATCTTGTAGCTGAGGATGGCTGTGGTACTTTTCTGGTCTTTATTTTGAGTGTCGTTTCTTGGCTCCAGTGCAGAACCCTCAACCTACTGGCACAGATCCTTCACCCCAGTGGCATAGACTTTCTAGCTTCCACCACTGACCTTTGGGCATTCCCAGCAAAGATCCACAAAGCAGACTTGCGTGAGTCATTGTTGTGGGCTCCAGGCCTCCAGTTGGACTCCTTGGGGCATTGTCATGGGCTCTAGGTCTTCAGCTGGACTCATGCAGGACATTGCTGTGGGATACAGGGCCTTGGCTGGATTTTCTAGCTCTTTAGTGTGTAGACAGATTTCCTGCACTTCTTGAGTTTGACTCTGGGTGACTATCATAAACTAATACTATAAATATTATGTCCTATATGTAATTGATTTCCTTGTGACCCCTGGCTACAACAATTGATGAGCTGAATTTAAAAAGATACATAGTACAGTAAAGGCCACAACTGCCAAAGAAATTTTTTGAAGAACATCCTCATAAGGAAGTTTTTTCAGTGTGGCTATAAGGCATTAGGAACCTCAAAGACTAAAGGCAGCTCCCTAGCTCATAAGCTTTTTGCTTTGTTACTTTTTCAATATCTGTAAATAAGAGACATGTTGGCAGCATGCTTGTTATCGTGCTCAGATGTTTATTAAACACTACATATTTTTGTATACACAGGCTCACACCCACTATCAATCGCATTCTTCAAACGTTTACTGAAGTGCTAAACACTGGGCATTGTTCCAGACAATAGAGTTAGTTGGTTTTATGCAAAAGGCCAGAGTACTCATCCAATACATTGCACATTACTCTATTTACTTAATTCAAATGGTGGTTTAGAGCAAAAGCCTTTTCATCCTCCTTCTGGAGGAGGGGGAGGGATCCTCCTACCTTTCTGACCTCAGCACAAGGACCTGTGGATCTAGATTTCTGTACTACTTTTCTGAATGTCCTCAATACAATTGTAGATGAACTCAGTGTCAATCAAAATTGGGGGTTGTGGAGACTAGAAACCCATTTATGCTACCTCAAGTAATGGGATTCTATTTAGGGAAGGAATTGACACTGAGAGAGATGGAATCTCAGAGAAAGATGTATTTGGGCCAGGACATGCGGGAAAGAGTGCTGAATGCTATCTATAAGGCGGGGTGGCTGCAGGGACAGATTGCCTGTTTCCATTCTACTGTTTTTTACGGTTGCTGGTACAGTGACACAGTGAGCCACCTACCTCCTTGTTGAGGACATGTTGCCAAGATTAAATGATTCAGTAGATATAATGTCCTTAAAATAAAGCCTGGAATTTTGTGAGTATTGCTTATTATCCTTGCTGTCGTTGCTTCGAAGTTTCCATCTACTATCTCCTGGGTGTACTCAAACTTAAACTTACTTGAGGCTTTCAAATGTTTTCCTTTTCCCTATCATTTTGTTCTCTACTCATCCTGAAAATGGATGACTGTGTCTCATTTTCAACCCCCAACCCCTAAGAAACAGTCTCACCAAAGTAGCTTTTTTCTCAGGGCAACTCAAGGCGGGTCACCTTGATTTAAGCACTGAACGTGGCCTGTGCTATAGAGTGCCAAGAAGTCAGAGCCCCAGGGGACAGTGGTTGGCACTCTGCTACTAGGACAACCTGAGGCCCCTTCCATGGTACAGAGTGTGATCTGGATAGTTTCTTGGGGGAGGAAGGGTAGTGACCGGCTTGGCACAACCTTACTTTCCCTCATATTAATCATTTTGCTTCCTGGCATCTTAGTGACCCTCAAATATGAAAACCATAGCACTGGTTCAAAATCATCATACCTACGTACTAAGTAGTTTTATGATGACTCTCAAGTTGATTGGATTATGATTCCCATCTGTGCAGGAAGACTCCAAGGCCAAAACAGTCTGTACAGAGGAAGGAGTCCAAGGTTGTCTAATGAACTGGGTGTCATCCCTGGTGGCAAGAGGACCTTGCTCCCTGGACATCCTGTTTAATTTTTTCCCTGGAGGGTTTCTGTACAGACAGAAGTCATGCCTCAGTCACCTTGAGGATAAGCATGAGTTAATCATGCATTAGTAAGATCAAAATGATTCTCAGTAAGTTTTCCATTTACCAAGATAATTTTCTCATACACATCAACCTAAAAAAGGATCTAACACTTGCTTTTTAATATCCACATATATTAGAAACATCCTGACAGTTGATGTGTTTTGCAAATTATTATGGATCTTGGGGTCAAAGGACTTGAGGTTGACACTGTTATTTAAAGGATTTGCCCTTTCTATCTATTTACCACCTATTATTTGCTAGTTTATTTATTTATTTGTTGCAAAAATGGGATTTGTGCCCAGGGCTTTGGCACTGAGATATAACCTCAGATTTTATTTATTTATTTATCTACCTATTTATTTATTTTTATTTTGAGACAGGATCTCACTAAGTTGATCATCTTAGGTTCAAATCTGTGATCCTCCTGCCTAAACCTGCCAGAGTGCTGGGATTCTTGGCATGTACTGTCATGCGCAGTTGACAGTTTGCACTTTGAACTCTCTGAGACTTAAATTTAGCTTCAAAAATTTTAATACTTATGATATGACATAGTTTTTCAAAAGGGAGTTGAGAAATATAATAGATTAGAGAATGAAAATGAATTGTAGACAAGGGATACACCATTCATTTTAAAAAATTATTTCTGAGACCGTGATACAGTCTATGAGGCTGAAACAAAGTGTAGAAGTATGACCTAGGCATTGGTTAAATGAATAAAATACAACAGAAGGTTTTTCTTTTGACTTTGATTTAGTTAATATACACCAGTGATGATGAAGTTTTTAGAGATGAATGTCCAAACAGCAGCCCAGAACCCACTTCTTTATCGCAAAGTGCCAACACTGCAATCAAATCTGAATACTGAGCTTTTAGTTTAGAAAAACAACTTATACACTTTGTTGTCTTAAAAGAAAAAACAAATGACACACATGCCACCACAAGGTAGGCTCTGACTTTGTTTTCTGTAGGCCAAATGACTAGTTGGGCACTGGAAGACTTCCATTGTTTAATTTCTGCTTTCTCTAGCTGTATCACTGAGCAAACAGAATATGTAGAACCCAAGGATGAACAGGATTCCTGGTCCAACTGAAGTGTCTCACAGAGCAGCATTTTATTTGCACGAGGATTTGACTCTTGATGTTTGGACCCTTCAGTTGTATTATTACTATGTACTTTTTAAATTGCATTTCTAAATAGTAGTAAAATTTGGAAGCATTTTCTCTATGGAGCAAAGGATTTACATAATAGAGTTTGCTTGTTGGAAGCCAAGTTTAGAGTAAATGGTAGCATACATGGGCTTTCGGTAAGGCGGAAATGGTGCTGGCAGAGAGGAGGAAGTGACACTGTGGCACCGGGAGCTTTCAACTCCCAGACCAGGTCAGGGACTCCTGTGTTGTCCAAGGAAAAGGCTAGGGCTTGGGCAGCCACAAACAAGCTGCGCGAGTCCAGGTGGACTTGAACTGTTTCTGCTTCCCATCAGCACATCCTCAGAGCAGAAATATGCATGGTCAAATATCTGGAAATCTCCTAGTCTCTTCTCTCGATTTGCCAGTTCCTTAGCGTTCTTTACTCTCAGACCTTTGGTAACAATCCCTGTCTCCTCTATCTTCAACCTGCTCAGAAAATATCACAGAAAATAGAAGAAAAGTAGTTAATTGTGGATACATGCTGAATGTATACAAGGTCGCCAGGAATTACATATATAAAAGATCTTATTTAACCCCCAGAACAATTCTACAATGACCCACTAACAGATTTCTTTTACAGATGTAATATGAGGTTTGGAGACATTGAACTAGAAACCATGTTTGCGCAGCTAGTAACTTGCCAGATTGGAAGCCACTGAGAGACCCCTGTGTTTACAGAGTCTGAGTGTGTGTGACCTTTGTTCTGAGGGCAAGAGGGAGCCTGTATTGGTCAACTTTCTATCACTATAACAAGTACTGTATTTCCCCCAAAATAAGACCTACCCAGAAAATGAGCCCTGGCTGGTCATTCCCATGGTGATGACCAGTGTCATGCATAAGATTGTCCCTCAACGTTCATTTGCTCAGTGGCTGCTCTGTAATGGCAGGTAAGGCAAGGATAGGCTGATTGGGACTGGCATTTTTTTGGCCTCTAGTTTTCAAGTTTGAATATTTTCCAGTCAGGCCTTATTTTGGGGGAAACAGGGTACCTGGAATAATCAGTTTACACAGGGAGTTTCCAGTCCCTAATGATTGGCCCCATCACCTTCAGTCTGTGTGACATTCCTGGCAGGAGCATGTGGCAAAACTAATTTGTTCAACTCATGGGCAGGAAGCAAGAAAGAGAAGGAGGAAGAAACCAGGGTTCCCCAAAGACCTAAAAGCCTCTCCCACATTGGGTCCCACCTGTTTAAGTCCCTATCACCTCACAACAGTGCCACTCTGAGGAACAAGACTTTAAGTGATGGGCCTCTGAGGAACACAAGATGCAAACCCTAGCAAAGCCCAGGACAGTGGGAGGTGGGATGTGGGGTTAACATTCTTTGCAGTCTCAGCACTGTGCTTGCAAATCTGGTTCTACCTTTCTCTCCTTGAGAGTTTACCTGCAATTACAGTGTCTGCTGGAAGTGAGCAGCTTGGATATTTTGTCCTGGCGCTAGCCTTTCTTTTAACATGAATTACTATGTGAGATACTGGCATAACTTTTCACATAAATCTTCCAAAAATTAAAAACCAGTCTTCACTAGTTAAACAACTAAGAACCAACATTGTCCAGTATTGCAAATTTCAGAAGGTAGTGGCCAACTTGGAAACATTATCATTCAAAACTCATTTTGGGGTTAGTTCTTTATAATTCAGACCGTATTTTAGGAATAGTATTATAAATGGCAGTTAGGGTTTCAGGCTACCTCATAAAGACCTACTTAATGCATAACATAGTTGAAATATTTTTTATAGTAAAAATAGTAAAGAATGATGCCATTGTAATGCTAGAAATTAAGAAATAATGGTGGGGTAATTAACTTTTATGTATTTTGTGTAACCTATAGCTCGGGAAACAGTATAATATAAGGGTGTAGAGCTCACTCTGGGGTCAGAACATCTGGTTCAAATATTAGCTCTATGACCTACTGTCTGTGTGACTCAGGGGCAGATTATGACTCACTAAACCTCAGTTTACTCAAATATAAAATAGGAGTAAAAACATTTCATAGGGTTGATGTGAGGATGGAGTGAGATAGCATGTAAAACACTGGTATTGTAGAGCTTGAAACCTACAAAATGCCTTGAGTGTGTAAAGTCCTAGATGCAGTTGACAGCAATTGATTATTGACCCTGTCTCCCTATATGTTCACTAGGCCAAGGACTTTGCCTTAATTTAAACCTAAAGGCCCAGTGAGAAATGAGTCCCACTTCCACAAAGACAGTATTTGAGGTGCTCATAGATTATGCAATTGGCTCAAAGTCATATAAAAATATGTCAATTTCTCTGGGCCACAAGGTGCCCAGCTATTTGGTTAGACATTCAGGGTGTGTCTGTGAAAGTCTTTCTGAATGAGGTTATCATTCACATCAATAGATTAAGGAAAGCAGATTATACTCCCCATTGCAGAGAGCCTGAATAGAACCAAAAGACTGAGGATGTATGATTGGCTCTTGCTGCCTAAGAATCTCCTGCCTTTTAACTTGAACCATCAGCTCTCCAGATTTTCTTCTCCCAAATGCAGATCTTGGGATTTCACAACCTCCATGACTCATGAACCAATTCCCAACAACAAATCTAACAAATCTGTTTATTTATATGAGGGAGAGAGAGGGAAAGAGAGAGAGAGAGAGACAGAGAGAGAGAGCGAGAGAGAGAGAGAAATTCCATTGCTTCTGTTTCTTTGGAAAACTGCTGGTACTCAGGTCTACAGATTGAAAACTGAGAACCCTCTGAGGTCTGCCTATGACCTTTGACTCTCTTTGGAGCCACCACATAGACTTCTCAGTCCTTTCTGTTTGCAAGATATCCTTGCTAACAGTAGGGAGAGAGACAAGGAAGTTGGAAGAGAAAGAAGAGGAAAGAGTATTCCAAGCTGAGCCAAGGCCAAGGTGGGTCACCAACTCTTATCAACTATTACTTAATTTCACTTTGGAGTTCTGCCCAGGTTTAAGCTGGAGACTTCTTTCAACTTACTCCAAAACTCAGTGCTAGAAGCCAAAAGTCCTTCTATGTCCACATGACATTATGGTCTCTAGCATCATGTTTGGCACACAGTAGGTGTATGATAAGCCCTGTTAACTCTAAAGCATATGTCACAGCACTTTGTCCAATTTCTTCTGCAACTTCCAATGACTTCAGCTTCCTTGGAAACAGAAATGAAGCATATGATTCCTAGAGGTTCCCTGGGTGGCAAAACTAAAGTTTATCATGACCGCTGAACTTCCCTGTGCTAGTAAGCAGAAAAACAGAATTTTGAAAACTGCAGAAGCCAAGGAAGAAATTCCAATATGCAGTACTTCACTTTGAACTTGAACCCAGAGCTCTAGATTTCTCCTGGTCAGAAATACTTTCTTTCCTGCTTTGCTAACTTGGCTCCCAGCTTTTCCATTTCAAGAATTAGTCTTCACCAGATGGCATTTAATTATCTTCAATACATGATTATGTTTATTTATTGAAATGTCCCTGAAAGTTCAACTCATAATTTTGGTTTTATTCATCTCTCTTCTGACTCAGAATGAATTCTCCAGAACATTTTATTTATAACATAAACTTAACAGACCCTCAAAACACTGAAACATGACATGGCTTAGAAAGTACAGATTAATAAATAAATCCAATCTAAAAATTAAACATATGGAGATTAAGAAAAGGGAAGTGATCCTAGAAAATTTGGGAAGCAAGAAAGTTTAAAACAGACAATGTTTTCTTAACGAGAACTAGTCAAAGAAAAGCATGCCCAAGGCCACTACTATTTGGTTGATCTTTTACTATTCATCATCTTCATTTGCTGGGTTGGTTTCACTTTTCTTTCTTTTTCCACTTTATAATGAGTAAAATAGATTTTGATGGCTTTTTAATTTCACAGTTCAAAAGGTGATGTGCCAGGTTTTTTTGTTGCTGGACTGTAATACCTGACATCTATAGCTTCAAGGAGCAGATGTTTGTTTGGCTCATGATGTCAGCCCATGGTTATCTGGCTCCAAGGCAAAGATATCACAGTGGAAGTGTGTGGCACAGGAAAGATGCTCAGTTCATGGCAACCCAGAAGCAGAGCAGGGGAACAGCCTAGAAAGGATGAGGTGAAGGACCACTCCACCCTGTGTTTCAGTGATCCACCCAGACACACTTAGAAGTTCACTCCACCAATTCCCTGTGTGGATCATGGAGCCAATCAATTTAATACTCCACCCTAACTGCCACACTGTCTTTGCCCCTAACTCTTCTGGGCCTGGTCCTGCAGATGATGAGGTGCTGTTTGGTGCAGGGAGTGTGGGCTGCAGTGTCATCACTAGCATCCCTGCATTTCTTGCTTACAAAAATCCTGGAAAATCCAGAGTGTTGAAAATGTCCAACACAGGCCTTCTCCACTGGAATGCATTAGTTAGCCAGGCTTCCAGACTGGTTAAGATCAATCTTGAAAAGGTGACAACCTTATCTACTCAGACCCCAGCTGCCCTGTCCTTCCTGCTCTTCCACATGTTTTTTTCTGCCTACAGAACTTCTGACACTGAAGCAGATATTTGTACATGGAAATGATACACAGAATGTTGAGCGAGGGGAATCTCTCCTCTTATCTACCTCCATGTGGCTGCTGACAGCAGAGATATATAACTCCTGGGGTACATCCAACACATGAAAGGTTAGAACATCCATATATCTCCCACCACTTTCTTTCAAGAAGAGTTTCCTAATTTTTGCAATCGCTTGGCAGGTCTATATTTCACTGCTTCATCCACTTTCTCCCCCTCCCTGGTTGCTGATATGAATGGGGGTAGCAAAGATCACTCTTAAGACATTTGCTTGCTCTTTGCAGTTGCTACCAACTATTTTGCCACAAACACTACCAATAAAAATAGGCTCTACAATAAAAAGCATAAATAGAGGTCCTGCAAAACCCAATAAGTGGGTGTTTAGAAACAGAATTTGTGTCTGTGTGCAGCCCTGGGCAAAATATGTACATTTTCACTCATCTATGTGCTCAGTTACTGAGTTTTACTGCATTTTAAAATTCATATCCAACTCATAGTTGCAGAGATATGTGGCAATCTTCCAAATTTTTTCTTTTTGGCTTAAATTTTCCTCTTCCATGGATTAAGACAGAGCAGACTTAAAGTCGAATTCTACTGGGAAAAATGCACACTTTGGCATATTTTGGCATCGGCCAACTTTCAAATATAATGTTGTAGTGTTTAGCATTTGCCCATTGAAATGTGAAATTGCCAAAAAATGTTTAGGATGATTCTTTACCCCTGTTAATGAATGACTCCCAGGAGAAGGGCATAATATAAGACTCAGCATATGTCAACAGCTGGTGTGGATACGAAGCCTCGTTCAGCCTTGATTAAAGCCATCAAATTTTGTTCCCTTGCTCTACCATACATTTTAAGTAGAGTGATGCCTGAGGTACGACTAATAGTAAAGAGACTAATTTTAAAATAAAATTAAGCAGCTAGATAAATGCTGTCTGTTAAAGAAATTGACTTGAGTGGCCGTACACATATCTCAGTGACCACACGAATTCCTCAGCTTCTTCAGAATTTCTCTTCTGAAACAGTCTAGCCATATGGAATTAGTATGCTTGCTATTTTATGATAATCAAGTCAACTTCCAAGGACAAAGGTCTATTATAATTGACTGTATTCTCAAGATTGGACCTAGTTAGGGATTATAAACAGGTCTATCAAAACCAAGCAAACACTTGCAGTGACTAACTCCTTTTGTCATGATCTGTAGATACATGTCAACCTACACTGTAGAGGTTTCATGATCAGTTCCTGAACTTGAAATGTCCAAGCACTCTGATAAAGCTGTAAGCAGGGACTTCCATGATTCTTATTTTCTAAGAAAATAAGATCCTTACAAAAATCTTCATGTCTTTAATCTAGTGTAAGGACAAGTTACCTGAGTCCTGTGTCTGACTGTCACATACACAAGTTTCTGCCAAGTGGGAAGAAAAGATATGATGGCAATTAAAGCCAAAAGTATTGCTTCACTAAAAGGTTAAAAGTTCTTAATAAAAATAAGGAAATACAATTTTCTCTGGTGTGAATCTACTGTTTATCACCCAGTTTGGAATTACCCAGGAACACACATCAGAACCAATTATCTGATACAGACCAGACCAGTCCTTCAACATTTACAACAAAGCTATAGGCATAGTGGTGCGTGTCTGTCACCCCAGTGCTCTTGGGAAGCTGAAGCAGAAGGATTGCACTTTGAGGCCAGCTTGGGCAACTTAGTGATACAGAAAGACCCTGTCTTACAAAAAAAAAATGCTGGGCATATAGCTTAGTGGAAGGGCCCTGAGTTCAATCCCTAGCACCACAAAAATAAATGTTCATGGAGCCTTCCTGCAAATATTTGCATAGTATTTCTCTAAAGAACACAAATTATCCCAAGTTTTTACTGAACAGACCACTATAGTGTAGTAATTAAGAACACAGGCTTTGACATGAGTTTGGAGTGGGTTCGAATCCCAGCCTTACCAACACTCTCTATAGGAACTCAGGCAGGTCACTTACCCACACTAAGCTTCAGTTTCCCATTCTTTTCCAGCGAGAGTGCTGATTCAATACACATTGTTATCACACATGAATTTCTGGGTAACACAACACAGGTCATGGGGAAATTCATCTGCATCTACTTTGGTAGTAAGTTTGCCATTAAAGAAAGGTTCCTATTTGTTCAGATAACTGCATAACAGTGTTTTTTATTTAAAAAATTAGCCAGACTATAAAAAAGCATTGACCTTTCAGGGCACTGTCCTGTGGTTCTTGGCTTGTGCCTGGTCATCCTGTGGTTTTGCTTAGGATCTGCAATTCTGTTATGAAGAAATGACAGTTGTGATTGGAGTGACGTAATCTCCAAATCTCTTGGAAACTCTTTTTCTGTTACAAACTCTTAATCTTTCTCGGATTTCTCCTGCAAATGGTTTGTTTAACATTCAGCTTCTTTGACCTCTTTCTTAGTATCAAGTATACTTACTCGATAGTGGGCTATCTCTCACACTTTGGAAATGTTCTGGACAGATCACAAAAGGGGAAAGTATATTCTTCATTTCTCTTATCATTTTTTTCCTGAAAATTTCTTCTTTGATGTCTCTGCCTTCAATTTTACAGTGCTATAAACTAGAGCAAGAACAGTTTTTGCAGACAAAAATGTTCATTTTCTCTTCTCATGCTTCCTCCTTGAACTATTTCAGTGGTTCCTTGTGTCTTTGAAGAGCAGGGTCACAGGTCTGCACCCAGCTGACACCACTCTGCAAAATACAAGGTATGATTGAGAAACAAAGCATGTGTTTAAATTTTTTAAAATTCATCACGTTGCCACGAACCCCCACCCCAAGTTCTTCCCCTCACTTGAAGGACACTGACACTATCATTCTTGCCACTCTCTGAAGCAGCTCTGGAAGCTCTGTTTAGTTATTCTGTTGTGTTTGCCTCCATGCCCTGAATCCATTCAAAATCTTTACCTTTTGTGGGCATTTTGTCTTTGGGAAAGTGATGGAAATCACAGTGTGTCAGATCTGGTGAATAAGATGGATGAGAACACACTGTCCTGTTTTCATGATCCTGGCTCTCCATTGGATGCCACACAGCAGCGTCATTCACTATATTTTTGATCCCATCTGGTAAAGATGGTCAGGAAATAGGACTTCCTGAGCTGCTTTAGAAAGTGGCAAGAATGATTGGATAAGTGCCTTTGAAGTGAGGGAGAGGGTTGTGAGGCAGATTGATGGCAACTTGCCTTTACTGTGATAAATATTTTTATGTTAACCTTCACTATATTTCCTGGACACCTCTTATATATCATGATCATTCCTGATTCCCTTGCTCCCGGTATCTGCAAGTCTTACTGAACCCCTCACATGCCATACCCTCTCTGGCCTAGGACTTATTCATACTGCTGTCCCAGCCTCCTCGAGCAAGTCTCCTCCTTGCCATGTGACTGACCACAGCCCTGCCTTCAAGAGCCAGCACAGGTCTATTCACCCCAAAATGTCTTCTTGGCCTGCCTCTTACCCCTGGAGGCTGGTCATGTGGCCTTTGTACACAATCTGAAGGCTTTATGACAGCGACGAAAGGAGATAGGATACCTGAAAACAAATGGCACTTAGTGAGTCTTCTAGTGCTGAGGAACCACTCCGAACATCCTCTATTCTCGTTTCTAAAGTGTCTTCCAGGGTCTCTTCAAAAACATTATTTCCTCTTTCTTGAACCCAATGCCTTTCCATCTCTTGTTGAAATACACTGAGTATCTTGTCAGGTGTATGAATTACTTGCTACACAACGGAAATTTATTTTCTGAATCATTCTTATCAGTCTCTTATTCCAGGATAAATGTGGCCTTATCTATACCCTCAAAGAGATAAGGTTCTAGGGATCTTTTTAAAGGTCTCTTCCAGTCCTAACATTCTTTAATTTTAAGATTTATATTTTAAAAATCCCTTATCCCAGATGAAGTAAAATTTCTGGAACCTGATTATACAATTTAAAGTTATCTGAGGCCTTAGTTCCTCCTGCTCCCTTCTCCTCCCTCCAGCTTCATGCCCTTTAGTCATTCTTACTCCTCATCAACTCCTCCAGGCTGGGAGGCGGGAGGAGATGAGATGCTAACAAGGCAGCCTCGGTAAGATGCAGGCCGGGAGAAGTTGAAGCTAGTGGTTGAGAAAGATTTCTCAGGTTCATTACAGCTCCATTCTTTAGACTAATGGTCTATAGGTTGGCTGGAAAGTTGCAATGCTTCCTGAAATTTTTTTAAAACAACAGATGCTTCATCCAAGTAATTTCTCGGCTCGCTATCATGTCACTTAACTCCAGCTTTTCCTTTCCAACCTTCAGTCCTCTCTCCTAACCAAGCTGTCTTGGGGGTTGTCCTCTACTTCTCTCTGCACACTGTCCCACGCACATCTGCCCCCACCCCACTTACCACTTAGTGAAGTATGGAAGGAAGGACACAGGACTTGTAGGCTTGGAATATTTAACTGTTTCAGCCTGGCACCTCTTACTCCCTAAGGAATCCTGACTGAAATTGCCAGTGAATGCTGTAAAGAGATCTCCTGGTTGTAATGTCTGAAACTGACCTGGAGATTTTATGTGGAACTCTGCAATGTCAGCAGCTGCTTAGCTACACATTATTCTGCACACAGCCACTTTTATAGCTTTGACTTAGAGCCAACTTCTGTTTCCAACTCCAGTGCCAAGAACCAATGACTGCTTAGGTTCAAGACAGCTCATTCTGTCCTAGAACTTTCTTTTCTGTTCAGCTGACAGAGCGGAGCACTAAGGTCCTTAATTATCCCAGAAAGCATCGTGATGCTTCTTGCAAAATAAAGACTGGGTTCTGGCAGGAAGTCCCAGTGCTGTGGCCCAGGTCTTTGCTGCCCTGGTTCATCATTTGTCACAGGTGTCTTCACATGGAAGAGTCTGTCCAGGCAAGCCAGGAAGTCTAGTTCTGGTTGCAATTTAATCACTAATGCCCTTTTTCTTCTTATGCATCGTCAAGTGTGTTTTGCACCTTATGTCACCTCACTATGACAGTCCTGGGAACAAGCCTTGCTCCCAGTGTGTGGATTATGAAAGGAGTGGTTGGGTCAACGGCTCACAATGGTGAGGCTATGAATCTGCCACAATGTCACTGCCACATCCTTGATTAAGGTATTGATCCTGCCTTGGCTTGAGGGTGGCAATGAACTCTTTCTGAATTGTGCTTTCTGTATATATATATGACTCCATAATGGCCCTATTGGTTTATGGCCCTATAGTTTGCTAATAATCCTCTTGTTTTCCAGTACTAGAAATTGAACCTAAGGCCCTCTCACTGGATTATATCCCCAGCTCTTTGTACTTTTTGTAATTTTGAGACAGGCCATAATAAGTTGCTAAATTGCCAACCTGGGATCAAACTTTTGACCCTCTTGTCTTGGCCTCCCAAAGTGCTGGGATTTTAGGTATCTGCCACCACACCCAGTTTAGTTTAGTAATAAGGTTATTTCCATCTCACAAATGAAGAAAACAGAACATAAAGAGGTTCACATAATGTTTCTAGGGTCGTACAACTGGTAAGAGGCAAGGCTACAACTTGAGTCACAATGACAGGATTTTAGAGTCTATGTTTGCACTAGTATATATTATCATTTCTTGGGTATGTTACAGCATGATCTTCCCCCTCTTTTTTGGTCACTTCTCCAAGTTATGACTTTTCTATTCAAATTTAATGTGATGACTCTTCTTGTGATGATGTCTGGCAGGACACATCTACTTTACCTCTGGGTATGGCTGTCATTAATTAAACAATTGTTTGCAAGTATCTTGCCTGGTGCTAAATTAGCAAGGTTCTCATGGCTGTATAATCTTATAGGGGACACAAGATATAAGCACATTGTTACAAATTAAATATATGAAGGAATTTATCAGATACTCTGGTAGGTCAGGAAAAGGCTTCTAGTTATGAGGATCTGCTGGAAAGTAGAGGGTAGGTGGGAGCTATTCAGTCCAGAGATGGGGATAAGGAAGAATGTTCTACATGGAGAAATTTGCCTGGTCAAAGCCTAGAAGATCACTAAAAACAGGTAGCCAAGATTCTGCAATGCTCCAGAAATCACACACAGGCATCTGAAGACTGTGAATCTGGCCCAGGACCTGGAGAAGATGGGTACAGAAGCACTGAGTGATGTTTCTCCAGCCTCCTCTCCAGCCCACTTCAGCGGAGGGGTAAGGAAATGGGGAGCCTGATTCTGAGTCTCAGGAAGGCATCAGAGAGATGAGTGGGGTGGAATGAAAAGGCAGACTGACTCCAAAGTACTGCGGACCTGCATGGGGTCTTCGGCAGAATGGAAGTCAGGATGGAGTCTTGCATGGAAATTAAATAAATCTACCCAGATCTTCACGTATAGAAAGAAGCCAAATCTACCAATCAACTATGATCTTGTGTTTAGTTCAACATTATTTTTCAAAGAGTTTATCAGTCACTAAAAATAATTTCCAGGGGATGGGAGGATTCTGATACATTTCATTCCTGGGGACTTTGTGATACTTGAGTCTGTGTTCTGTCATGATTAAGATTTTCTTTGTTGAATGTTCACTGTCTATGAATATCCTTCCTCTTGGTAAATTGCTGAACTGAGATTTACTGATGATCTCTGCAGATTTCTGGGTCAGGACCCTCTTCACTAGGGCTGAGAACTGAGCTAGATAAATAAAGGCAGCCAAGGGCATCTCTGAGTCAGACAAGGAAGGGGAACAATTTATTCCAGTATCCCTGAAATATTTGATTATGGCAGCATCCTAGGGATCACCCAGGTGCTGGAGAAGTAATTCCCTTGCTGGAGGCCCTTGGAGGATTGTGCCTTCTTGAGGGGAAAGGGTAAGAAATGGGGAAGAGACCAAAAAGGGAGCCAAGAGCCAGCCAGGATGAAGCACACCTGCTTCCCAGGTGTAAGCAATGAGCAAAGGGGGCAAAGATCACAAGCGCTGAGAAGGCTGTGCTGACATGAGGAAGATAATAAATGTTCTGAGATTTCAACACTGTGGCGGAGCTCTCACACATTACCACCAGAGCTTCATGCTTTCTCTGAGTCATAGTTCTTCTCTGCTATGGCATCATTTGGTTCTTGAGCCTATAGAATTACTGACTGCTTCCTCTCTGGTGAGATTCTTTTTAGCTACACACAGACTCCTCTCTTATAATGAAAACCAGGTTTCCTGTTGCAGTTTGGTTTACATTCAGGTGCCATGTTGCCGTCTGGAAGGAGCAAGTGTTGAGTTTGAGTCATATTTTCCACACCAATGCTAAGCCTGACTGCTTCTTATGTCTGGCGCAGAAGGGGAGACTAGGAAATAAAAAACTGCAGCTAGGTCAGAAAATTTATTTCTTACCCAAAGGGTTAATTGGCTTCTGGAGGGAACAAAGACATGGTGCTTCTGTGGCCACTTCTTGAGCACAAGAGAGCAAGTGAGGAGGCTTCTAAGTCACCATCTGTGGCCAGGGAAGGGGTGGCCACAGTCAGAAGGGGGAGTGGATCCATCGTTCCCTGGGGTGTTACTTGAGGGAGTTTGATGAAGCTGTCTGATTTCTGTGTCTCTGAGAGCTGTGATTTTAACTAGATTCAGATACTCATGCAAGATCTTTGGAAGAATGGCAAACTGGGAAGGAAACCATTACTGGGAATTTACTGTTTGGTTTTGTTCAGGGATCAGTGTTTGGAGGAATAGTTCAATAACCAACAAATTGCAAAGTCCATGCCAGTGTGAAAATTATGTACAGGGCAACAAGATAAGTTTTTTCATTTAAAAAATTGAAAATCTTAAAACAGTGATTGAGACTCAGTTAGAATTGTTGTCTTTCCTATGGCTAGAGATTTAGCTTGGGGTAGCATATGTGTTTAGCATGTACGAGGCCCTGGGTTCAATTCCCACTACAACCAATCAGTAAACTTCTTCCTCTCCAAAATCAAGAATAAAGTAAAGAATGCTGAATGACTGGAATGAACATATAAATATACACACATAGCATGCACTATACCCACATATGCATGCAACACATATACGTATACAATGTACATACATACATGCAAAACATACATGTATGCATGCAAAATCTACACACACATACACATACATACATATCCAAGACACACACATATAAACTACCAACTGAATACTCACATACACAAATGTACCATCCTGTGCATGCACATATACATGGACATAAGCACTCACCTACACACACACAAAAGCACACACATGTGCACACACGTATATGAAGGACAGTCTAGCAGTGCATCAAACTTACTTTCTTAGGAAGAAGGCAAAATTAGCTTTTAGTGAGGAGAATACTTTAAAATAATTAAAACAAATAAGGTCACTTGGGCACAGCTTAAACAGGAAAGAGATGGGCAGGAGTCTGACCCTTGCAGTGTGAAGGAGGAACTTGGAGGAGAGGAACAGCCTGGCAGTGGGGAGGACAGGTCAGCAAGGAGCTCCCTGTGTGACCAGGAGCCCATGGGATTCTGTGTCGTGGTCACTGGGGCTTGCACTTGAATTATTTCTTCCCACCCAATTCTCTCACACTGAAGCATGGAAAGGAGGAAGTCATCAGATCTAGAAGCTGAAACAGTGGGGGGCTATGGGCTGCAGTGTGGGGCGTGGACATGATAGAGCCAGGCTCTACCCCTTGAGTGTACTTGGGATGGCCTGACAACGAGGACAGAGCTGGCTCATTCCTGCATCATTGCACTGTTTCCATCGGCGTTATGCAAATATTCCCAGTCCCACAGAGCCATGTTGACAGCATTGCTCTGCTTGACCAGCAGAGGTGAACATCTTCAGATCTTCAAGTCTCCCCCCTGGCCTGAACGTCTGTACCTTTGTGTGAGTGCAAAGAGAAGTCTGACCCCTAGAGGGTGTTCACACCCTACAGTAAAGTGGAGGGAGGGCCTGGGAAGCCAGGAACAAAGACGGAACCAGTCCTACCTTCCTGATTACAGCTGCTGGGTGGGACACTCAGGTACCCCATGTGCTGCTCATAACAGCCTTGGTCTGCTGATGGCCCTCAGAGACGCAAAGGCAGATTCCTCCCCGGATTTGGAGTTTGGTGCCTTCATGGTGCAAGAGCTGGGAGATGTTACACCCCAGGCCTTCCTCTCTCCCAAGGAAGGTTAGGAGTGAGCAGGGATTCTTCTAGTTCCAGTGCAGAGCATTGTGGCCACCTCACAGATGCATTTACTGCAGCTAGGCAGGGGGATGTGAACCACCTCAAGGTGACTTGCAGACTAGGATTTGGAAACAATAAAACAACAAAATATCACCCAAGTAGCAATGACTCTCAGCAGAGCTACAGTACAGAGTAACTGGACAGTGAAGTTGGCTTCTTTCTTTGTCATTGTGGGGGGAGTCAGGGGTCCTGCCCCAGCAGGTCGTAAGGTGTCCCCAGCATTCCCTAGTGGGGAACAGAGGCCAATGTACAGCATCCTGATGGATGGGGAATATTTACTCTGTAGCCTGTCCATAAAAATAAACAAAAACTGAACCAGAACCAAAATAAATAAAGCAAAAACAAACCAAAGATTTTTTCTGTGTGTTTTACAATGGCTTTGACAAAATCAGACACACATGTAACCACCATGATGAATGAGTTCTGGAACATTTCAGTTGGTCCGCAAAGCTCCCTCATGCCCCTTCCCAATCAGTACCCCCCGAATCCCAGCCTGACAGCTACAGTCTGTTTCTGTCTCTACAGATTGTTTCTGTTCTTCTAAAGTTCCACACAAAGGAAATCATGCAGTGCACCCTCTCCTTTTGTCACTTAGCATGTTTTTGAGACTCACTCATGTCGTGCATGTAGGTGGTTTACTCATTTTTATAACTAGCTAGTGCTGAAGCGTCTCAACTTACAATGGAGTTACGTCCTGATAAACCCATCGCAAACTGAAAACATAAATTGAAGATGCACTTAATACACTTCCCCCACTGAGCAGCATAGCTAGTCCAGCCTGTCTTTAACAGGCTCTGAACACTTGACTTTAGTTTATAATTGGGCTAAGTTATCTTACACAAAGCCTGCTTTATAATCATGTGTTGAATACCCCATGTAACTTATTGAGCACTGCTTCTGAAAGTGAAACATGGAATAGGTGTACGGGCACAGAAAGCACAGTGTCCAAAACACGCTGGCCACACTGGGCGCTGTAAAGAAAACGAGCTCACCCGCATGACTGCATGGCTAACTCGCAGCTACGGTTTGCTGCTGCTGTTCAGCTGCCGAATAGAATCTAAACATCACTAGCTCAGGAAAAGACCAAACTTTAAACTGAAAGGTAGTTTTGTTACCAGAATGCCAGGCCGTGTCTCATGGTGATGAAGAATGAAACTGAAGGACAGAAGCGGTAGGGTGGAAGACAGTTCTTTTAAAAGCTATAAAGGGAAGGAAGTAAAGTTACTACTAGCTGGGGAGGGGTTCTGAGGAGGAAAACTCTTTGTCTAAGTGTTTTTAAGGGATTAGGAAGGGAGTTTGGGTATTGCTTAAACAATAGAATCTCTAATATATATATATATATATATATATATATATATATATATATATATATTTAGGGTCCAATCTGTGCAGTGTTCACACAATGACCATGCTGAGTGCATGCACCCTCAAGCCAATGGCCTCCCTGATCATGGTCTGGAGAGGCCCAGACAGCCACAGGGACACCTGGCAGATGTTGTTGTAAGATCCCTGGAGGGTCGTGACCCTGCAGACTCCAATTTGGGGCCACTGTCATTACGGCCAGATAGAATCTTAACTCCTGTCTCCCTGATTCCTGTTATAGTTTCAGCTGAATGCAAATCACTTTTGCACCATTGTAAGGTCTAGATATTGTATTAGAAGCACCATAAATTGGAGGCTGCCTATATTCCATTATACAGATGTGCTATGATTTATCTTTGCATGTTGATGGGCACTAGTTTGCTTCCAGTGTTTTATTATTATGAATAAATTTGCTATGAACTGTCATGCACAAATCTTTGTAAAGACTAACACTCTGATTTCTTTTTAGTAAATAACTAGGCTTGGGATTACTGTTTGTGTGGACCGTTTATGTTAACAAGAAACCGTCACTATTTTTTGATTTATTGCACTATTTTACATTCTGGCTGACAGTTATGAGAGTTCTAGTTGCTCCACATCTTCTCCAAGACTTGATAATGTTAATCTTTTTCATTTTTTAAACATTTAGAGCATATGTAGTGTTACCTCTTTGTGACTATTGATGTTGGGCATCTTGCTAGCTGATGCTTAGCCATTTAAATATCTTATGGTTTGAGTATCTCCTTTTGATTTAAATACCTCCTTTGTTGCAGTGCCCATTCAAGTATTTTCCATAATTTTACTACATTATTTGTCTTATTAAGTTGTTAAAAAACGTTTTGGAAATAAGTTTTGACTTACCTTTTCATTTTCTTAACATTTTCAAAGAGCAGTTTTTAATCTTAAGGTTGTCAAATTCATCATAGTTTTAGAAGTTTGTGTATTGGCATCCCATCTAAGAAATATTTGACCATCCCAAGATGATGACTTTTTTCTATATTTTTCCTAGCAGTTTTATATATTAGCTCTTATTTTTAGCCTTACGATCTGCATAGGATTAAATTTTGTTTATGACATGAAATAGGGATAGAAATTTTTTAAAATGTTGATGTCTAGTTGTTTCCATATGATGTTTTTGAAAAAAGAACTATTATCTCTCCAAAGAATTATCGTAGTTCCTTTGCTGAACATCAGTTAGCAAAATATGTGCGCATTTATTTTTAGACTCCTTATTTGGTTCCACTGATCTATGTCTTAGTCTGTTGTAGTTATTGCAGCAGAACACCATACACTGAATAGCTTGTAAACAATAGAAATTTTTTTTTTCACAGAATTTAGAGGTTGGAAAGTCTAAGATCAAGGTTCCTGGAGATTTGGTGCCTCAGAGGTGCCCATTTTCTGGTCCGTACTTTCTTGCCATGTCTTCACATGGTGAAAGAGACAAAGATCTCTCTGGGGCCTGTTTTTTACAAAGACACTAATCCTATTCATGAGGGCTCTTTCTTTATGAGAGAATCACCTCCCCAAATCCCTATAATTAGGTCTGAAAATATGAATCTATGGGGTAATGGGACATAAACATTCAGGTCATAGCAATCTAGAATTCTCAAATTCCATCTTTTTACTGATTCATAATATAACCTGAAATCACATAGAGTCAGTCCTTTAACTTGATGTTCACTTCTCTAAATCATTTGGTTATTCCAAATCCATACAAATTTTACAGCTAACTTGCTTTTTATAAATAACCTACTTTAATTTTCATTGGAATTGTGTTATTGATAAAGATGGCAAGAATTGATGTCTTCACAGTACTAAATATCCTTATCAGGTCTCCTTGAATTTCTTTCAGAAATATTTTGTGGATTTCAATATACACATTTTGTACTTCTTTTGATAAATTTATATCTAAATGCTTTCTGCCTTTCGATGTTGTAAATAGTATTTGTGTTTCAATTTCTATGTGTTTATTGCTCAGTTTATAGAAATAGTTTGAACTGGACAAATTCCAGTTTGATTTGGCTGGATTTGTGTAAGGTATGTCTTCTTTCTCTGTCTACAAAACGCAAATAGGGTTTGTTGTACCTAAAAATTTTACACAGTGAATAGGACAATTTACCCTAAGGCTAATTTAATGAGATACTTGTACACAGTGGAATCATTACTGATCTCAAAATAATTTTCTTAAGGGACACTTAAAGAAATAAAACAAGACACAAGAAGACAGTCAGCCTTCCAGAGCTATTATTAGCACTGACATCGCCTTCCCTGTCCTCCACACTTGTTCCTCCTTGCACCCCAACCACACCTGGGTGTTTGCTGAAGTCAGTGTTAGATTAAATGTCCCCTATATACATAACAGAGGGAAAACAAAAGTTGTAATACAGGAAAAAAAGAAAGAAAGAAAAGAGAAAAAAAATGAAAAAAAAGAGCACATGTGATCGAAGATAGACTTTATATACCTACTACCTCAGAATCAACAAAGAAAATCAGAGAAACCTAACTGCAAAAACTGATTCATGACTTTTCCTTGGAAACCTCTGTATTACACTTCTTCCCCTGCTGGACTACATTGGTATTTTGCAAGCTGTACTCTAAGATATGTTTAAAAACAACAGAATATTGACAAATTTTGTTTTGCTTTGCTTTGACTAAGGCTAGTGTTTAAACTGCAGCGCCTACAAATATGCTAACTAGTCAGTGATACAATCATGAACAATTACATGGATGCCTCTTGGCTTTGCGTGGGACACCTTTGTTCATGCTGGGAGCTGTCACCGTGTGGATGTAGATGAATTATTTTCTGAGGAGGAAGAAGTAGAGAAAAGCAAAGGACATCTCCCTCATTTCTTTAACCTTGGGGGAACAGGATAGATCTGGTTTTGGCATCTCTCTGAGGAAAAGAATATCTTGACACGTACATAGAGCTCTTGGAGAAAGCTTAGTATCCATTGGCAAGAAAGGGCGTGATGCTGAATACATCTAAATAATAGGCATAGCATTGAAATGCTTGCCCATGCCAGACTGGGCGCCAGGATATAAATCAAGCTGCCTGCTATGTGCAACACACCAAGCACAGGGTGCAACTCCAGCTCATCTAATGAAATGGCTTTCATGAAGTTTGTGTATAAATTAAAGGAGCATTGCTAAGAATTGTGCTCACCATCCAATTCCAAAATTAGAGCTAAGTGGACAGTGTTCCATCTATAATAAACGCTGCACATTTCCTCCATTGAGAGGCGCACAGGCAGGCAACTGATCAGTGGGTTACTTGTTCAACAAACCTACACGCTCGTCCCCAGAATCAGGGGTGACTGCTGTGAATTTTGACCTCTATTCTCACTACTACCACTTGTTCTCAAATTATTCTCAAACTACAAGGTACAAGATCCTCTTGGGGGGTGGGCAATGACTGTAAGGACTCTACCTACCCTGGGGAGAAATTATGCATCCTGAATCACTTTTTATTCCCCAGGGTGTTGTATTTGCTAAAATATTCCTATCGTTGAGATTAGGATTCGTTTGATACCTCCCCAGACTTTTGCTTTTAAAAATTTAGGATAAAAAAAATAAGGCAAAAGCACATCTTATTTTTCTCCCCTTCATGTTATCTAGAGAATAATTGTCTATTCCTCTTTCTAAGTGGTCCTGGCTCAGAATCTGAGCAGGAGGATCCTTCTTTCTAAGAGCTTAGATGGCCGATGCGAATCCATCCTGGTGACAGGCACAAGCACATACAGAATCTTCGAGGGGGCTGAGTGGGAACACAGTTTAAAAGCCTCCTGTGTACCTGTGTGGTTGGTTCAGCTCAATATATTTCTCTCAGTGATGTTATTCAAAGGTCAAATTCCTAGCTTCCCTGGTGTAAATAAATCCAGGATGTATAACCAGTCTGCAGCAGAAGGCAGGGATATCACCGTATATAGAATGTAAGAGAGGTTTCCCTTTGGTGAAAAACAAAAGTTAAATGTTTATACAAAATCTTGTAGGTCTGGATACCATTAACACTCAACAATTAATAAAAGTGACACTGGGGCACAATAAATTTCGGCTTTCAAAGAAACAATTTGACTTTATACATTGCTTCTGCCGAGCTAGTGTTCGAGATGAAAGGAACAGCAATTGAAACGAAACTCATCAGTGTTAAAGGCCTTATGGTGAGAGGCCGAGAGGGCCCTGGTGACAAAGGCTGTGGAATCCTGCAGCATAAGCAGGGCTCAGGGACCTGTGGTCAGCACCCATTTAGGGACAAGACCAGGGTGACTTTGAGTTTTGAAGAGATGAAGGCATATATGAGTGATAGATTAAACATATTTTCCTGTCGTATCCTCCTTTACTTCAGTTCCTTTATTTAAAAAAATTATGAGGCCAAGGATATAACTCAGTGGCACAGCACCTGTCTGGCAAGTGCAAGGTCCTGGTTCAATTCCTAGTACCCAAAATAAATAAAATAAAATAATGACTAACTTTAGAAGCTAAAGGAAAAATAGATTTAATAGATATAATATGCAAATCAGAAATACTATGTAACTTAAATGATCCCTCTTTAGCTGCCCATACTGGGTTCTTCCTTTTGAAATCCACACCACTCCAACTGCTAACATTTGTGGCGTGCTTGGTCCCTGCGGGTGCTGTGCTCAGAGCCCCTGTGTCTGGTATCATCCGATCTCTCCCGGAAGGTAGCTAATCATCCATACCTAATCTTACCTGCTCCACCTCTTGCCCCTCAATCCATTCTCCACAAAGCAGCTGTAATGATCTTTTCATAGCAAATCTAATTTTGTTATTCGCCTGTTTCCAACCTTTCAGTCACTCCCCATGCTCTTAGAAACATGTGCATGACTTTTTATTTGCCCTCGTGGGTGCTGTCTGTGCTGCGGGGTCTTCCTTCACCTGGCTGTAGAGCTTGGGGCTTCTTCCCTGGGCTGCTCTGTGCCCTCTCTGCTCTCTGGAACTAGCCGCCCCTCCCCATATAATTTTTTAAATTGAGGTTTAAACCTAAGGCCTTCTCACAGAGCTGTAACCCCAGCCCATTTTTTTATTTTAAGACAGAATCTCACCAAGTCCAGGCTGAACGCTAGCTTGCAATCCTCCCTGCCTCTGACTCCCAGAGTGCTAGGGTAACGGGCCTGTATCACCAAGTCCGTGTCAGACCTCAGGGCAAATGTCGTGTGGCAAAGCAGCCACTCACCACTCCCCTCATAGTTCAGGCTCACACCCCAAGTTTGTGCTGCACCCACATCTCGTTTTTGTTACAATCACAGCTATAACTGTTCATTTTGGGGGTGACACTTTGGAACAGGCAGGTCACCTCATGAGATAGAAGAGCTATGGGAGAAGGAGTCCCCTCTACCTTTGTCTAATACAATTTCCCTAATCTCTAACGCAGTGCTTGATACAGAAAATGTATTCAGCGCCTATGGATTGAGCGGATGGATGGATGCTGAGTAAAATAAAAGCCAAAGAGTCCAGCAGGGTGGCACATGCCTGTAATCCCAGTGCTCTGGGAGCTAGGGCAGGAGGATTGCAAATTTAACCCAGCCTGGGCAGCTTAACAACTTAGTGAGAATCTGTCTCAAAAATATTTTATTATTTTTTTTTTTTTAAGGGCTGGAGATGTAGCTCAGTGTAAAGGTCCTGGGTTCAAACTCTAGGACTATGAAACTTAATCAATGAATACACACATACCAAGTTGGCTGCTTTCAATTGAAAGTCTTTGCTATTCAGGAACCCAACAGTTGACACAGGAAGAAGCCACAGGCAGAGCCACTGATTTGCTTTTAAGGGCCCACACTGTGGATTCTTTTTTCTTTTCAAGAACTGTAAACCTTGCTGATTTAAAGTCTCATTTTACACTGAGAAGTGACTTTGCCTGACCGCGCCATTCTGCGGAGGCAGAGGCAGACTAGGAGCAGAGCCTGGACTGCACAGAGTCCGTTTCCCCTGTGATATTGGCCACAGTATGCTTTTTTTGTCCATAAATATTTTAGTCTCCACCCACTTTCACTTCCGGTCATCATAGTTACATCCCTCTTGCTCTTTTATTTTTCCTTTGTATTAAGCATCTTTCCTTCAAAGTTCATATTTGATGTGAGTGATGCCTCCCTCCTGCTATTGCATTTAATTCTTGGAAGATGTGGGTAGGTGCCCTCCTTGGTCTTCCTCTTGAACTCAATGCCTTCTGTTATCAAGGAGATTGCTCAGGATGCGGGTTCCTGCCAAGCATCATCCTTCTAGTTTTCCTGTCCACTGCAATTCACTGCATTTAATGCACCTCAACAGCAGACTCCGAGGGCCGGGGATGTGGCTCAGGGACCAAGAGTTTGCCTGGTGTGTGGAAGGCCTTCAGCTGCATCCCCAGAACCACAAACAAACAACAGTAACAAAAAAATGCACCCCCACCTGCATTCTCCATCTCACGCTCACTCCTGCTGCATTGATGACTCCTTGACCACAACATCTTTTCAGTTCCACTTTTCAGTCACTTCTAGACAGTAGCACCCCATACTCTACCTTCAAATACCCCATACTCTACCTTCAAACTCTCTTCTCTCTAGAAACCCTGTCCTGAAAATCCCCAACTCTAGGTCAGTTCAGAAACATTCCATCTCTTCTGTAGCTGAGCTTCTTTGGAACCCTCCCCTCAGCCAGCTATGCAGGTTAGTGTCTCAGCTCATTAATGGTCCATAGTCATAGCTGAGCCCATGATTCCATTGCAGTGTCCTTCTCCTGTCCTTGCTTGCAACCTGTGGCAGTGAGCAGGTCTTCACCATGTTCCTCTCCTCACCACCCAGCCATCACCACTGCTACACACACCACCTAGCCTCCATGACATCAGGGAGTAAAGAAACAGAATGTGAATGGTTTCATTGTTCACTGCCTTCCATCTTCAAATCTGTGTGCAAGGACATCAGTCCCGCTGTCTACCGAAGTGTCCCTCTGCTGATGAGTGACAACCTCTTTCATGACCTCCGCTAGTGACCATATCTCCACATCTTCTCTCTTCCTTCCTATGAATGTTTTGTTACAGCGAACTGTTTCCTGTTCACCTTGCCTCTTTCTTGTTACTGCATCTCCTGGCTGGTTAGGAGCTGTGCAGACAGGGACATGTGCCACACACTGCTCCAGAATCCTTCCCGGGTTGCTACCCTCAGCCTTCATCTGATTGCTTTATCCCTATCTTCACTTAGCACCCTTAGCTAGTTTGCAACTTTCCAACGCTTCACCAGTGCAATTTTCTTGTACTGCTTCAGGCCACTGCTTCTAGTATCCATGCCTTAGTGCATCTAACATTTCACATAGTCTCTTCTAGTGGTTCTTAAGGAGAATATGAAAATCTGGAGGGTGAAAAGGTTGGCAGCATGGGTGAGATGAACCATGGACTGGTATAGATTAGAAGGGTGGCTGATTCTCAAGTCTGTGGGTGACCCTAAGGCCTCTCTAGTCACCCCTCTGTGTGTGTGTGTGTGTGTGTATGGGAATTTAACCCAAGAGTGAGCACATTCGCATCCCTGTACATTCCATTCTGAGACAAGGTCTTGCTAATTTCCCAGGCTGGCCTCAAACTTTTGATCCTCATGCCTCTGCCTCCGGAGTAGCTGGAATTACAGGCCTATTCTACCACACCTGGTGTACACCCTCCTTCTTGAGAGAGAGACAGGTTCATCTCTCAGCCTCTTTATAGCTTTTCTGATTTCCGAACTTAAAAAGCTCTATGTGATTTTACTTTAAATTCTAGGAGATTAGGAGGTTTATAATTTATATTTCCTGTTTTTCTTAATCTCTTAAATACATTTCTAGACAGCTCCTTCCCAAACATTTGTGTGTGATTTTTTTTTTAACTGAGGGCATAATTTGCTTTAGTACAACAATTTAAAAAAGCCCACAGAAGTATCTAAAATTGCCATCATTTCATGTGGAACAGAACATCAGATTGTGGCAATGTCAAATAGAGAGATAGTCCCATTTTTCCGCATTGTACAATGTCTGGAATTGGAAACTCTTCACAGATGCATTTGAAAATAGAAAAGTATCCTTATTTTTCTCTCTTTATTTTAAACCAGTTAAATCTTTACTACAGAATGGTATTAGTGCATGGGCCAGCATTTTGGGGTCACTTTCTTAGGGAAGACTCCTAAATAAAAACTAATGGCCCATTTGTATATTTTTATTAATGATCTTGCAATGGTAAACACCACAGAAAAAGTCTGTCACTCTCCTTTCGCTCATGGAATGTGCGCATTGTGTGTGTTTCCACATAGCAACACCATATTGTGTTTTATATACCTTTTTCTCATATGCGTTGGGAGAATGGGGATATTTTCATGGTCCTCTTTCTTCCACAAAAACAGGGAATGTGTTCTTTCTTTGTCAGAGGAACACCATTGCCTACACAGAAATCCACAGATAAAACCCCCTTCTATCACCAACAGGGACCCTGGAAAAAATAATCTAAACACTGTGGAGTAAAAACATCATTTTTTTTCTGAGTCAAGTAAATGGAATTCTTGAAATAAATGTGAGACTGGCATGTTCTGAAACAGAGCACTTGTGCTTTCTCTTTCTGATTTCCAATGAGAACAGATGCATTACAATATCTATATAAACTTCTTAGCTTAACTATTTAAAAGCTAATATAGGGTATGGGAGGTAGGGAGCAAAATTTGACTGGCAGCATAATTGATGGTCCTTGAATGTTTGGTGGGAAACAGACCCAGACTTTGATGTACAACAAGGAAGAATAAGACACAGAAAATGAAATTGGTCTCCCAGTAAAGCAAAGTGCTAACTTGAAAGGGGAAACAGAGCGAGGGCTTCTGAAGGAAGAGGAAGTAAAGCCAGCTGTTTGGAAGGAGGGCGGGGGCAGAGGTCAGCCTGGGAGATGCCGCTTTGAGGAAATGGTCAGGAGACCTCCAGGAATGGAAGTCTATGTACACTAATACCCAACTTTCAATTTTGTGCTACCTTACTTTTAGTCTTTGGTAAATTTTGTTAAAAGTATCATCTTGCTGGGGATACCTTTGGAAAATCTCAGAGGAGCATCCGTGTCTCCACATTTGTTTTCAGGCAGAGGTAGGGGGTAGACACAAGAGGTGAGAACCCAAGGGAAAGACAAAGAAACAAAAGAGGGATGTTAGGTGAGCAAGTAATTACAAGAAGTGGAAAGTCCCCAAGATTCCTGAGAAATGCAGGAGTCAGCTAAAAGAGGAATGGAGGAATCAACTCGTTTTTATTACAGCATTAGGAGTAGGGTGGTGCTCTCATGAGATAGAAAAATTGGAAACCCACGCAGCTGAGTCTTGGGTTGTACTTGCAAAGGCATCTGACAGTTTTAGAAATGGCAGCCTCTTCTGACTTGTTAGCGACAAGTTGAGCAATATCTTCAAATTTGTGGTATAAACAAAACTGGGAAGTCTACTTGCGACATCCAACCTCCTCACGTCATGGGAGGACAAATGTAGAGTTATTCTCAGCATCCAGAACTTTTCCTAGGAAAATGATTGTAATGGTAATGGTGTTGCTTTAGTGTTGTAGCCCATAATGCTACGTTATATAAAATATTGTTTCCTCCAAAAATCACAATGGGTTTTCTTTCTTTCTTTCTTTCTCTTTCTTTCTTTCTCTCTTTTTTTTTTTTTTTTTTTTTTTTTTAGAGCAGCATCAAACAGAAATTCCTCAGATCAAGAACAGGAAATGAGTGATTCATCAGGCTGGATTTCACCCAAGAAGCTGTCTCCACAGCTGTGGAGAAGGGCTGCAAAAATGTTCTGGAGGTCTCGCCTGGTACCATTTCAAAGCAGCCAGGCTGGGGACTGCAGAGATCTCTCTGGAGTGTGATGAAGGGCAGTTGGAAAGCCCAACTTGTACTCCCCAGAAATATGTCAGCCTA